>CAXHJT010000016.1:0-15442 GCA_964016945.1 Microplitis deprimator
TATATATATATATATATATATATATATATATATATATTATAAGTAGTGGTATCGCCACTATAGCGGACCCCACTCCAAAGTGGAGGGGGATATCGCGCGGCGGTGGGAGCTAGAGCAGCATGTACTGTGCCCGCTCTCGTAGATTTAAATTTTAACTTGAACGATAATAATAATAATAATAATAATAATAATAATAATAATAATAATAATAATAATAATAATAATAATAATAATATTCGTGGTGGGTTTTAAAATAATTTTGTACACGTAGATATATTTATTAAACATAATATTTATTGAATATTTAGTTGTTTACATGATTACATATATAATTTTTATTGAATATTACGATTACATGATTGAATATATTGTATTGAAATATTGCCACCAATAAAACCTGTATTTTTACGATGTCTTTTAATATTCATGAAAGTATTATAATATTCTTCTACAATTTCATCGTTTTTCTGGAACTGTCCGTCAAAGATTGATAAAAATTCAGAGAGTGTAGAATAAGTAGACATATTATGCAAATACATGATACAATATTGGCCGCACACTTGAGAATTTTCCTGTTGGAGTCGTTGATTGTTATAAGTGAACTGTGTGCAGTTTCTTCTGAGCCATCTGATGTGTTCTGGAATGATTGGAGGTAATCCATAGCTATCGAAGTACCATCCCTGGCCGTGGCGATTAATGTAGATGGCGACCCAGTGTTGCCCTGGTTGCTTGTAGCCATCTGTATTAACAACTAGAGCGATCGGTTTCGTTAATATTTTTGGAATCTTGTCCGCCGGGTACACACCTACTGTATGGTTCGGAATGTACTGAAGAGCTTTGAATATCTGTACAGTGTTCATTACATAGAAAACAATTTTGCTGATCATGCGCACTGTATGTTGGGTTTTCTTGGAAAATTTTTTGATCGATAGGTATTTCAATTAAGCAGGATCTCCGTTCATCAACTTTATCACCGTTTATTTCACCGAGTAACCATTTTTTCAGAACGTACGCACGTGATAAGGCACACTGGTTATTTTTTAATGTACTTGTTGATATGCGTGTGCTATGCAGCATACATACAAGATCTGCCTGTGATTGATTCTCAATGGATATAGCGTTTTGAATACTGTCTATATCTATCACTACTCGACACAGGAGAGTCTCTAAAAACTTTTTAGACACAGCACCTTTAGTGTATACATTCGTAGCGTCCCTGGTAAATGCTCGTAAATTAGCGTATACATATCTCACGACAGATTCACCATCGTACCAATGCACACCATTTCTTTTTGTAATTAAATTATTTTCTTTTTGACGTTTTATATTCAATAGTGAAAAATCAAATTCTGAAGACAGTATCCAGTGACCAATAACGTTTGCTTCCAAACTTAAACACGCGATCTCTTTAGATAAAAATTCACAATTGTTGTTAAAAAAGCCGTTGATGTCTACCACAATATTCATCATGTTTTTTCACTCAACTGCTTAGAAGTAGATTTACTTGTGTACTAAATTTAAAATTTACATAGCTTTCTTTTATATTCTTTTTTACTGCTAATTCAGCATTTTAACCGGTAAAATCAACAGATATTTGTCTGGAGGCATCTATTTCTATAACGCCGTCATACTCAGCATATACTATACAGTTGATCGTTGCTTCTAAAGCTTCAGCAAAACGCACTTCTATTCTAACGCTACCATGGCGTATCAAATTCCAGTGTGAATTACTGTTTGCTGACAAATCGGCTGTCAAATCAAAAGCAAATAAACAATGTCCTTTTGGGTAGTCAAACCGATTTATAGTGTTACCGTCATTTAGAAAATGCACACCTGTTCCTGAAAAAACAGTATGATAAGCGTCTATATATTGACCACCGTCTGAAAAATCGGGTTGTAATGGTTTTGTAGGTATTTGACGCCCATCGACGTAAAGTGATAAATAGTTAATATTGAAATGTTGAAAATTAAAAGGATTCAGACTTTTATCACCATTGAAGGCTTTGTTATTTACGAACCCCAGAATAACTCTTTTAGGTATTTGACCCAGTATCACATTATCAATTGTTTCACCATGAACACCTGTATGAATTGAAACGGCTTTTACCTCTACACGTGTTATAGGATATTTTGCAGTGGTTTTAGTTAGAGATTTAGCGTGGGCAAGTAAAAAACTAGGCGAGATTTTAGCTCTTCTCACAACAAGGCTAGCTTCTTGAATATGGAGAGTACAATTTTGACTATCAGCTCCACCCATAAGACAAAACGAATCACGAGATCTTGTTAGGCGTAAACGCATTTCTACACCGTTTATAAGAAACCTTTCTTGGTTATAAACATCACAGTGTAAATGACCAATAAAATCTAAAGTTTTTCCACAAGTCAAGAAACTCCGACGTGTTTTAAGGCCCTCGTTGGCATCGGCTACATCATCGAATTTACCGGGTGTATCTTCAGCCCAACCTACAGTCGTTAAGTGTGATTCTTTAGCATCATAACCGTAGTTTAATAACGTTTCTATGTACGCTCTGTACGCATATAAATTGTTAGGTGTTGACACAGGTTTTTGATTGAATAATACATCGACTTGATTGAACATGGAGTGCAATAAATTATTTATAGGACCGACTTTTGGTGATGTTGTTCCTGCTACTGCTGCTGCTACTGTTGTTGGGGTATTTTGTTTTATAGTTACACGGACACTGAGCATTGTATGAGCAAGATCGATGTATTCATCACCTTGGCCTTGAACAACAAACTCAATTGGTGAATTATCTGTTAATGATGAAATTGGTTTGTAATACACCCATTGAGAACCTTCAATCGCTGTTTGTGTAGGCGGTAATGAAAACAGCTCCAACTCAGATTTTGCGCATTCACATGAATGTATATGTAAAAAAGCCATTATAAACTGTTATTGAAATATGTCATACACACTACGCTGTTTTGCTTTAGTATTCTTGACTGCGTTTTTCCGTTTTTTCTGTACTGTATTCTTCTTCTTCAGGGTGGCTTTCTTGTGAGGTTTTTTCTTTTTATTATTTTTCAATTTTGGTTTAGAACCTTTTTTACTACGTTTCTTTTTCACCACACGACCTCTTTTACTTGGTAACACACCTATACTGCCGGTATTTAGCAACTGACTCGGCACATACCCCGACCCTGTCATAAAACTATCAATTTTTTGCTGAGCTTTGCGTTTTAAGTTATTACCCGATTCACGGACACGTGTTTGAAAAGATTCTTTAATAGGTACGTCATGATTTAAAATATCATAAGCTATATTCACACCCGACCGCGCAGCCTCTTTCCCCACAGCTTTAGCACCACTTTTCAAAAATGGTAACACTTTCCTAAACAGACCTCCAAGAAAACTACCAATACCATGACCTCTTTGATAAGGTGATCCTATATAAATCTGGTGAATGCCTTCGTAGTTGCGGCTACCACACCCGTATTGCATCAGTTCGTAATGTGTCATTATTTTAGGTTAACCAACTCTTCGGAAGTGTAACGTTACTGACGATGTCCCACTTTCAAATGGTATAGGTTTACCAAATTCATCTCTTAGATCAATTTCAATCGTTGTAAACTGTGTGCGTGAAACAGGTATATAGCGGGGTGGTGAGAAACTGCTGATTTTTAGGCTGCCGTAATTGTAGTGGTCAATATCAAGAGGTACTGGTCTTAGCAGAGGTGTCTGAACGTCACCTGTTATATAATTTTCACAAATATCCGAATATACGTAAATAGTACCTGGTAGTGCAGCACTTAGAGCAGCAGGTTTGCTGGCTCTGTATGGTTTATTTTTTTCTATTGTTTTTGGTGAAGAGTCTTGTGGATTGAACCCTAAAATAACCTGCAATCGTTCACTAATTTCTAGACTGTGTGATGTATCATCATCTGCACATGCTTTATAGGCTGAAACATATCCGCCTGAATCGTACTCGAATTTGACATGGTCAGAAAACTCTTTTTGTTTATGAATAGCCTCTAATAGTGCTTCGATAGATTTATACACGCCATAAGGAGCGTTGCCTAAAATTACTTTGTCTTTCCATTCTTCGGGAATACTATCCTCTGTATCACTAGACTTTATATAATTAAGTATACCTAAATAACTGTCTTCATTATCCTGCGTAATATGAAGAAAAGTCATAGGCATTTGAATTTCTGTCAATCCAACTTCCCATTCACCTGGTAGTGTTATAGTATGCGATAACCGTGTAACAAATCTTGTAGTCGTGTTTTCAGGAAAATACACCATACTACTATTACTAGGGAGAACAACGTAAAAATTATCACGCACATTTGCCATTTTTACCGCACGCGTGATAATTCTTCAGTGTAAAAAATACCGTCTATCACTTCGTTATTTAAATCTTTCAATAAATATACTACAGGATGTCTGTATGTAGAGACAGACGCAATCCTAAAAATTTCTTTTGACCAACCGCTTTCATACCCTTTCACGAACGGTGCTTTCGCTTTACTGATGCGTACCAATTCACCAGCATTATATTTAGGTTGTCTTACTGTTCTTTTGACATACCGTTTTTGTAAATTATGAAATGCTTCATCAGCGTTTTCTTTGTTAACTTCATATGGGGCCATTTTTATACCGCTATGTTTTGCATGATTATAGCTATACACGATTTTTTGTAGAACTTCAACATATTTCTTTGAACGTGCGTGTGTGAAATACCGCCATAGTCTTTCTTTAAGAGTTCTGTTGAAACGTTCAACAACGGCGGCTTTAACATCAGGGTTTCTAACTGTTCTAAAAATTATATCATGTTTCTTTAAAAGTTCTTGAAATAAGTTGCCCAAAAATTCTTTACCTCTGTCTGTCTGTAATAATCGCGGTTTACGTGAACTTGCTCGTTTCAAAATTTTTTTAAAAGCTTGTGCGACACAAATATTTGATTTATTAATTACGGGTTCTACCCAAACGAACTTACTCAACACATCGATAACAACTAATAAATAACCAATATTATTATTGTATGATGAAATATTGCGAACGTCAATTAAATCAGCCTCCCACACATCGTCAATTCTTGATACATTATAACATCTTCTGTCAAACCTGTGTCTGTTCATGCGGTGTGTATTGTAGGTTTCTTGTTTTTCCAACCATTTTTGAACACTCTTTTTTTTAAATAAGGCCGTTGTATGATCCGATTCAATACTCTTTTTTAAAGAATTAACACTACCGGTAAAACCGGCAAAATGGGCCGGGTTATAGTAAGTTTTTTCTAATTTTTTAAATATTTGAGCTTCACCCATTTTATTTTCCTGCATTGTGAAATGCCTTCACCGTACTGATTATCCGTACCTGGTGTGTAATCAGAAGACGTGTCTATACGTAACTGCGTTTTATTTAATATTGTGTTGTTGATATTATCTTCAATGCTGGAGCTACTTTCTTCGCTAATTTTATGACTATTAGAGGTCTGACGTAATGAATTTCTTGGTGTTGATGCAGATATATCACGGGTATGAAATAAATTATGATTTCCTATGTATTCACGAGGTACATGCGTTGCACGAAGAATCCTGGAAAATTGACGTTGCCCAATAGCGTGGCTATTTTTTCTGTGTCGCATAGCGTGATTTATAAGATCAATAATATTTGAGCCTATTATTGGTTCATTATTGATAGTTACTAAGCCATTAGAATCCCATGATATAACATCATCAGGTAACTTTTGTAACTTTTTTAGCAATAATTTTGCTTTATTTTGAAATTTAGATGGTACGCTTTCAATAATTGTACTATTAATAGTTGAAAAATCCTTATCAAGAGTTTTTTCAATAACCGGCCTTTTACTATGGTGATATAATGTGTTTTCACTGATCGGTTCAAATTTGTCAGCGTCTATTAGTCTCAAATACTTTTCTAACACTTGTGAATAAGCAGACCATTTTGCGCGATCGTCTGGATATGTATCAGAATATAATATCCGATACATTTCACTATCTAACCTCGATAGAGTTGTTCCTGTAGTTTGTATACTCTGCTTTTGCGATGTAGTCACATCTGCTAAATTTTCACCCGCTCTTGTTTCAGTATCGGCTGTAACAACTGTTTTTTCAGGAACCAGTACCATTTTACGGGCATGCTCCATTTTAATTAGATATAAAGCTGGATAATAATGCGCCAAGTATAGGTGCTAAAAAAAGCGGTAAAAATCCACCTTTTTGAACAATTATTTTCTTTTTCTGTTGTAGGCTACTGTTAGGTGAAGCTAATTTTCTCAAAACCGGTGCGTGGCGTTTTAATTTTTGTTTTTCTTGCTGTTTCAAATCAACACTACCTTGTAAGATGTTCAAAGCACACTCGCAAATACACCTTATTAATGCAGTATCAGCCTTACGCAGCACAGCTTGTCTCTGTTCTTTAGTCATAGAACATATAGCCTGTAATAAAACTAATGTTTTTTTCCCGAGAGGTGGCTTCTTTGCCATTACGGTTCTACTATTGTTTGTAATATTACGGTATACACTGTTTTAACCAGTTGAATCCGGTACGGCGTTGGGTCTAAACTCGTCACCGTAACGTGGGCGATATGTGTTTTGTTCTACGGACGACACTGTACTGAGATCTACACCTTTTGGTACATTACCACAAGACACATTGCGAATAAAGCGACAATTTGATTGCCAGCGCCTATGGTCACTCACGGGATTGTCTGTTTCAAGCCAATCACATATTACTAGGCCACACTCAAAACATTTAACACTATCACCTTTACCCGTATAATAGAAACCGGCATTTGCTAGTTTTTCTGGAGATACCGACGCCACAGGCCATTGTGAATAGCTTTGCATTCTTATCGCTTCTGAACGATAACCAATATTGCTATACACCGTAATTAAAGCCATTATAAAAATTATTACTTATTTAGATTTTTTAGGCACATATGCAATTTGGTATTTATCGTCAGGGAAAATACACGTACGGAAACGAAAATTTTCGGGTGTTGCTTGTTTCAAATCAAAAAGAAGATAACCATGCGGCTTAACTGTAGCATCATAATATATTTCTTGTAAAAAAAGAGGATTTTCGGGACATACTTGTCGCGCTAAATGCTGTATTTGTGAGCGGTCTCTAGGATTTTTAAAAATTACTAAATAGTTTGAATTTAATGAGATATCTCTCTGCCCACGGCCTTGATGGAATATATTTTGCGTAATAAATATTACACTAATATTTTTATGATGACTGCCTTTCGTAAAAAGATCAACAACCGTATTATTTCCGGCTTCACGCATCAAATCATCAATAATAATTAATTTGGCGTTATTATCAGAACTATAATCGCTATTATTAGGTAACCCTTCACGAAATTCAATTTTTTCAAAGTTCGGGTATTCTAAATATGTGGGTTGCCACTCAGCATAGTAAAATATTATTCTTGAAAATTTAGTATCACTCATTTGTTGTAAGTATTGCATAAATTTTTTTACGAAAACTGTTTTACCACAGCCTGTGGGTCCGCAAATAATTGAAGTCCATGGATGTTTCCAGCGAGGATCCATTCCACAGATTATAGCAGAGTAGTTGTGTTCGTAAAATTTTAGGGTATCGTATTATTTAAAAATTTATATGAACGGTTTTGACCGCTCTTCGATAATCCAATCACGCAAACTTACAGCTAGATTTAAAGAACAGTTCCAATCTTTAACTGTACACCCCTGCTTTAGAGAATGGTGTAAAGAACACTGTGTTTTGGTATTTTTCTTTAAAAAATTAAACTTTGGACATTCAGACTCATCCTCTTCTAAATTTATTATTTCTCTTTTTAATATTTGCTCAAGATATTTTGCTTTGATTTGTCCACGTACATAAATAAATCGCGCTTTTTCAGAGTAAGAAGTTAAAATAGGCACTGTTTTCGAAAAAATAGTACGACCGTTACACCATTTTATGCCGTGTACATTACGTGTGACAAAATCATTTTTCCGTTTAGCCTCTATTGTTAGTTTATTATACGGAAAAGGTGATTTTATTACCCAGTGGGTCTGTAATGTTGTATCGATGCTAACCACACTAATTTCTTTTACACAAAAGTTGTCATAATTATCAAATAGTCCTTGAACATCAATAACAATATCCATTACTTTATAAAGGTAACACACGGTTTACTATCGCATTTATAAATACTGAATAACGTGTAACGATGAAACACAACTAAGTAAAACATTTCTGTTCTAAAAACTTATACAATATGAACCATAATTACTAATACATAGTAAATTATCAAAAATTTTACTGCTGATGCTATACATTTATTTATTTATAAAATATACAAAGACTTCTATACACTTTTATAGACATTTCTTTATAAAATATACAAAGACTTTAATACATTTTTATATACATATACATATACATATACATAATACATAATATATCCAATTTCAATCATGGCTGCTATTTTTCATAAATATTTTATCGTATTGTTTATAATGTTAAATAACCGAATGGTAAAGACCTATGTTCATTAGTAAGCCTACGTTTTTTATATTGAAGCTTTGTTGTCTTTGATTCTTTACGCGTTACTACATCATGAAAAAGTGTGCGTCTTATAGCGTCATACGTAATTATAATAGGTACCGTATCATCACCTAATATAAAAGATCTGATTGTCTTATAGTTGATTTTTTGACTGTTTTCAAAATTTAATGTTATTCCTTTAACTTTGCACACTTCACTAGTACTGCCGTCTGGTTTGCGGACGATGTACGCATAAAATTTAGGGCCACCTGTTACGAATGATGATATAAAACTACCTGGTCCATAAGATTCTAATTCGTCAGTTAAATCGCCTAAGAATTTACCGGTTGCTGGTTCGTATTGATTATCTTTAGAAATGTAAATACAAGAATCTGTATCGCAATATAACACACGTTCACCCAAGTTTTCTAAATAACTATATAACTTTAGACGGGCTTGGGCTGTTGTATACGCGGCTATAACAACATTCGTTGTAGGTGAAGCTGTTATACTATCAGCGCAATTTATATAATTTATATATATTGTTTTATCATTTACCGGTAGAAAGCCCGTGATTTCAATCTGACTATCTGTTAGCATCTCCATTAACCGTGCTCTAGAAGTGATAATTTCAGTTTGTGGTAAATTTTCCCGTTGCCCAAATTTTCCCCATAATGAATTCAAACTCAATTTAGCCACAGCTCGTAAACCCTCGTTTTTTGTAATTTTTTCTTTGTCTAGCTTTATACCTTCAGCTTTTTCATATTCATCAATATAAGCATCTTTTTCTTTCTCAGTGATACAGTCTTTAGGATACCCGCTTGATTCCGTTTTAATTTTCAAAAACATGTTTATGTCATCGGTAAATAAACCCTCTACACCTTTTTCCGGATTATATTGTGCTATTTTATACTGCCATATTTCATGTATTTTAATGATAACATAACCTTTACTTATTGCTTTGTGTATTTCATCAACTACCCATGTTCCTGTAAACGCTCTAATACTATCCTCATCGTGGTCGCAATCGTATTGATTTAAAGATAAAGCACATGTATAGCATAATGCAAAGATAAGTCTATTATGAAGCTTACACGGTAATACGGGATGATAAAGGTTGCGTGGGGCCAGAATTGTACATTTTACAAGACCTTCAATAGCGGTTAGATCATTATTCTCTTTAACCAGTTGCGAGCACTCATCACCCGTAAAAATTTTAGGATGACCTATGGGAAATTTACCTGTCTTACAAATATAAGGATAAAGTGAGCAAACATCAACATATTTTATTTTTTCCCCTTCTTCGACATCGTATAACTGTATAAAATTTTCAGTGCGTCCCCCAAAAAAGGCATCACGAGGATTCAAAGGGTGTTTATCAAGCAAAGGGTGTGATCGTAAAAATCTAGCTTTTTCTGGATCTCTTAACAAAAGTTTATCATATTCGCACTCCCATATTTCTATTAATTTATAACCTAGATGTCGGATTTTTTCGGAAGTTGCTAAAGTACGCTCGTATCGCTCATCCATAGTATCCCCTTTACCTAATTCTTTATCACGATTCACACGATAGCACTGTAAACATCCATGCCAAAAACAACCGTGAAATTGTAAGACAACACGTTCATTAGTTTTAATATCTACATAATAACCGTCAACAGCTATACCTGCTTCTAAACGATATTCTTTACAACGCGCGGCATTGATAATTTGACAGCCTAGTTCGTATTCTTTTAATATCAGCCATGAGATAGCTTTAATAGACTGTGTTGACCGCCATCTATAACTCCCATTAGGTGGTAAAATAGCTATCGTATCAGACTTAAGAAAATTTCGTCTAAATATTTTTGAAACTGTTGATGCTATTGTAGTGCATTCAGCAAACGGGCAAACATTACCGCATTTTATAAACAATTCCCGAAACGACATACAGGCTCTACGTAAAACAGTAACATCTGTTTGACAATAAAATTTGAACTCGTGTTGAAAATTGAAAATATAATTTGCTTGTATTTTTTCATTATACCATGTCAGGAAACAATCACGCTCACTTTTAAGCATTGTGTTCGGGGCATAATATTTTATATCAGGCATAGGACCTATATAATTTACATTTTCAGGTGTATTAAAAAAGTGTGGAAAAAAACCTTTTTCTATTTCTCCAGCGAATCCGAAAGTTTTAGGTAACTTACGTAAAGGCATGTGCAAATAATTTAAACTATCTAAAAATATAGTGTTTCCCAGAGTCATTACGATAATTTTAGTACCATTTAGTATTAATTTAGGTAAGCGCGTTTTGTTACGTTCTAGCATACATCGTAAAATAAACTGTCCGTCGAAACTACTAGCATTGTGTGCAATACAAATTACTTTTGTAAAACCCTTATAAGTTTGTAATGATAACTTAATAAGTTCTTCAACAGGATTTTCATCAAAAAGAAATTCCCGCTGCCCGCAAAAATTACAAATATCTGATACGTCTTTATCATTACAACAATAAGAGCATGTTTTTTGTACAACACATAAATTAGGAATGTGAAGATATGTATCACTAGAACCTCTAACGCGCGTATGCTGCTGTGTCTCGAAATCATAAAATAAAAATATAACTTTTGGTAACTTTTTTAGCATTAACGGAGCCATATAACAATAGTGATTAATAGATCTCTTACTATTACATACTTTACAAAATACGTTATTACAATCATGCGGATTTTTACCCCCTAAACGTATTAGACGACAGCATACACTACAGATTTTCATTGCTTCACAGACGCTGGCATCTTTATTTTTCCCTTGTAAATTACCAGAACCCTTAACAAGATGTTTTTCAAAACATTTGTTATTCGAAAACCACCTATTGCATAATGTACAAACGTACTTACGTGTATAATTACAAACAGGCATTTGTTTACAGCGAGGGCATCTTTTAGAACACCTATGTTCTAAACCCCTTGAATAACATATATTACATAAATTACAAAACATTTTACTACCTATAGCCCCTGTTAAATTCACAATTGGTTGAAAATGTTGTGAATCTTCGTAGTATAATATATATATAACATGTCGTATACAACCAAAAGTTAATTGAACAGTTTCACGCCCGTCAAATATAGGTTTATTACCTTTACCTAGAGTTAAAAATTCATAAATTACAATAGCTACACCCATGCGTTCAAAATATTTTTGAAAAGTAAATACGTGCTCGATGCCACATCCCCTATTAGAAATTTTAACACCCGCTTTATGAACCAAAGACAACGCTTCCATTTTTTGTAGATTACATCTATTATCGGTGATTGATTTCCATTTCCGATGTAATTTACCTGTACGTATTTCGCCTCTTTCAACATAGGCCTGACCAACTACTAATGACCGCGGTAAACATAAATTATCATTATTATTGATAGGTATTATAGATTTTTTGTAAATAAATTGATGCGTTAAAATTTTTCGGCCTGTGCCTTCAACGCCATCTACAGTAGAGACTGTAATAACTAATTGGTCGTCTGTTGTGATAGTACCGGCGCTTTGTGCTACGTTACTTAGCAATAAACCTAGATCGTCAGGCGTATATGTATTAGCTTGTTTAAAACGAGACCATAAGGGTCCTGACGTGAATCTATCACAATTGATTGTAAATCCCACATAATCATGACCTCTGCATTTCGAGGTAATGTGTGTTATAATGTCTCTCAAACCACCTTCAAGCCATTGAATATTATTAGTATTTGCAGGTGGTTGTAAAATACGAATAACGCTCTCCACCCCTTTTGCACCGAATTTTTTGAAGTGTTTAGAATGTTCTTTTTCAATAATAAAACGTTGGCCTGGTGGTTCTATACTCCAAAAATTGTTGTCTTCAGAATGTTGTAAGGTTGCATGTTGATTAGCTGTCTGGATTTTCAAACGGGCACTTCTTGTTAAAACGCCACCTCGCTGACCATCTGTAAAAATATTATAAATATAGCTTTAACTATAATAGTCAAAATACCAGCTTAGCTTACTTGTTCTAAAATTTATTCTTCTACATGATCAGCACTAAGGTAGGTGTTAACAAAATCTACGGAAATAATAGATATCGGTCTAATGAAATATATAGTTTGTGTTTAAAATTTAAATTTACCTATTAAGGAGCGGGTTTCACTATTTTCCGTTTCAGAATCAGAATCGACGTTCATACGAGCTTCAGATATTACACGAAGTGTATATCCCGGCTCTTCTTGGGGTGTTCGTTCTCCAATACCAAAATTTTTCATATAAAATTCATCTTCTTCTAATATTAACCGTGCAAGAGTGTCAATATCCTCATTTTTCCTTTCAATTTCACCACTGCATGTATCACATGATAAAACCGATCGGTCATCATTGGCCTCATTATCATTATCATCATTATCGCTGTCTATCATCGTCGGAAAATATTCAACAGATATGTAGTTCCCTCTGTCAACGTGTAACCAACCGGTCTGATCCTTTATTTCGTGGGGTAGTATTGTTGAAATGGTTTTTTTCGAACAATCGATCCAATTGCCGTTATCTTCACGTTGTTGAGAAGAAGTGGATGGCTGAGGCTATAAAAATTTAATGTAAAATAATTCAAAATACTCGTGCAGGTTACAATTTTACGTACCTCCATGGTGAAAGAAGAAGGTACAGTAGACGATTCAGCAGGTTTTGCATCATCATCAACATTATTCACGCTGTTGTTGACATCATTAGAAAGAGCGGGTAAAAGGTCTTCTTTACAATGTTGGTCTATAATATAAAAATATTCAACACAATTGTTTTTCAAAATTTTTAAACTAAATAGTGAAAATTTTAATATTTAAATGTATAGCTGTACATACCATAAGCTGTCAACAATTTGGAAAGTCTTTTAGCCTGCTTCTTTTTACTATTTTTTAAACAACCACACACAGTGTGCATAATTTTAACACTTGAAAAAATCAAACCGTTTTCATATGCATCACTTATTACGCTAGCTGGTACAAATAAAACAATACGTTTTAATAGCAATAACACTGCTTCTTCTGAAAGATATTGCCAAACTTTTAAACGATCGTCTGGAAACGGCACTGTTAATTCAGGCTTATTATTACGTATAAACATCACTAATTGTATAATCTCATCATAGAGATATTTATTAATTTGCTGCATTTTTAAATAAACCACACGTGTACGCTGTTCTTGATAGTTTTTTAGACCGTAGTTTATTCTGTCATGTACAAATGTAAAGTGACAAGACAGTACAAGCATAAGGTAAACATCATATTTTCTGCTGATACTTCGTTTTGCAGACTACCGTAGCATCGTTATGATATAATTGTAAGTATATATATATATATATATATATATATATATATATATATATATACGTTAGTTTATTTAAAAATTATATTATTAGATGAACAGCTTGGAATTCGATGTTAATTTATGAATTATTTACATATTTTAGCATTTATTGTGATATACAGGTCATTTTTAGTTTTAGTAAATAATGTACTGAAACTTTCAATCAGTAAATTTAAGATACCCAAAAGTATAAATGTAATTTGTATATTTTAAATGTTAATTAATAATGTTTTTATTTAATACTTTTTGACCGAATAGCATTACTAGTATTTTTGTTACTGAAAAACATCAGCTAAGCAAAATAACTTAATAATAATATAAAATTATAATATTTATAACAAAATGAAAACGTTGTTGTAGCGAAATTAAATATTAATGTTAGACAAAACACGTGAAATTGTGTTATCTAAGTGTATACGTCGTTGTGAACATTTTAAAAGCATGTGAGGAAATTGGATATCTTGAATGTTATTTAACAGTGTTTTTATTTAATATTTTTGACTGTCTAGCATTTTCAGTGTTTTTGTTACTGAAAAATAACTGGTAAGCAAAATAAGTTAATAATAATATAAAATTATATTATTTATAACAAAATAAAAACGCCTGTATAGCATAATTACATATTTCTAAATGTTGATCAGATAAAGCATGGCCGTTTTGTGGGGTACTGGAGCTATATATAAAGATGCATCTATTACTACACGATAGTATTACTAAAAGTGTTTTAACGTTAGTTATTATAAAACAGTATAATAATTATCCAATTGAGTTCAGCTACAAAGGTATGTGTGGCTACAAACAGCCATTATTTGTGTAATTTTGAAAATGCCATTATTTATAAGGGACGTAATTAATACTTTTCAGATATTTGCAATGGATCTATCAAGAATCAATGCCGTTAGCCGCTTGAATCACATTTTGCCAACCATAAAAATGACTGATTTAGAGGAAAATAAAGAATACAAGGTTTCATCAATTCGCCTAGTGGACAATGCTAAATGTAAAACCGTTGTGGCGTCTTTAAACGATGAAAACAACATTTTCCTACCTACAAGAACCGCCAAAATTTTGATGGAAAATCCAGAGCAGATCGAGTTAATGAACGCTGCTGCTATGGCCAATAAGCTGTACATATTTTACATTGGTACGCAATATTGCAAATTTGAATTTATATCTAAAGAAGCCGCGTAAATGGTTTGCAAACCTAAAGAATAACATTTTAAGAAATTGTTTGTCTTATGTTGTAGTAAAAGATGTATTTTGTATAGATTATTATTTATTAGTAAATAAATAATAATAACATAATAGCTTGTATTTTATAAATTATTTAAAAATACCCTAAAAACAATTATTATTATTATTATTATTATTATTATTATTATTATTATTATTATTATTATTATTATTATTATTATTATTATTATTATTATTATTATTATTATCATTATTATTATTATTATTATTATTATTATTATTATTATTATTATTATTATTATTATTATTATTATTATTATTATTATTATTATTATTATTATTATTATTATTATCATTATTATTATTATTATTACTATTATTATGACACGG
>CAXHJT010000017.1:0-17758 GCA_964016945.1 Microplitis deprimator
ACTTTGAAAGATTCTTGGAAAATAATTTTTTTTTGTATGTTGTTTTTTTCTAATAGTACAACTTTAGTAAAATTACGAAATATTTTGTTTAGAAGCTTCTTAAATTCCTAGAATATATTAAATATTTCTAAATCCGTCAATGTAGTACCACAAGGTTAAAAATTAAAGAAAAAATAAAATTTCCTCTTTGAAGGATTTAGTTTCGTTATAAAGCGAGAATTTTCTTGTTCAAGCACTTAAGAGCCCTAATTCAGTTTTTTTTTTTGCTCAAATACTGATTGCGATAAAAGTTTCAAACTTTTAAATTTTTAAAATCGAGTAACACATATAAAGCCTTAAAATTTCATTGGAATTTCTTTCCGAAACCGTTTTACCATCCGTATCTCCCTATGGCTTTCAGTAATTCTCAATAAATGTACATCATTTAAATTATTAATCTATTTTTTAGCAACAAAAAGAAGCCTTCAACTACGAATCAGATATGAAAAAAGGAGATTCAGAATCAGAAGAAAGTGTAAACAGTGATTCAGACACTAATGACATTAATAACAAAAACCAACAAAAATCAAAAAAATTTAAAGAAACCAATCAGTGGTCTGAATGGGGTCGAGACATTAACGAAGCTGTCACATTGATTAAAAAAATTCAAATAGGTGACCGTGTTAATGCTCATTATATGCCAACGTTTGCCCAAAAACTTTTAAATGATTTGTGTGACCTACCTTTATGGTCTTGCGTGGTCAGAGAAGACTTTGGGTTCGGACGGATTCCAGCTTCAAGCGCCTGCGTTGAAAGTGAATTTAATAAAACAAAGAATTTATTTTTAAAAATGAAGTCCTACCAATAAGAGTTGATGAATATATAGGAAAATACGTCAACTATATCAACGGAAGACTGAAAATCATAAATTCCAGAATCGCTCAACCTGAAGATATTGAAAATGAAGGCGAAGAAGACAAAAATAATAAATTTAATACTTCAAACGAAAGAAGTTCAAATGATTTAAGTATTTCATTAGATTTGAACCACGTAATACAATGCCCTGCTTGCACTAGAGGAGATAAACCAACTGGTAGTCACCGATGTTTTATTTGTCACACACCGGTTCACAATTTGGATGAGTGTGCCAGTCCATTCGATCTTAAAGAAGGATTTGGGCAAAAAAGAATTTGTTTCAAGTGTAAGAAACAAGATAACATTTCGGTTATTGTTGCATCTCGACATAAAGAAAACTGGGGAAATGAAACAGAGGGTACTTCCCCGGTTGTAGGAAATAAAATTACAAAGGTGGAAGATAACTTTGCAAATGACACAGGAGTTATAAGTAAAAAAAAGAAAGCTAAGTATTACGGGGAAAAACCTCATTTAATTAAAGAGCAACTTCAGTTTCATGGGAAACGAAGGAAAATTGTTATTCTAAAAAATGGAAACAATGATAGTTTGCGTCCTGTTACAATTAATAACCAAAGGGTGAACGCAATTCTAACGTGCGCTTTCGACAGCGTTTATCAGATAATCGCAGCTGCTGTTTGTGATTGGTCGAATTTTCGTTTAAAGGTAAGGAAAACAATTTAGATATTCGATAATTTTTCAACGCTCTTGAATTGAGTTTATGTCTAATAATTAATCTACATTATCCTTAATGGAGTACGTTTTGGTATTCGACATCTTACAATACCGAATTCAGTTGCTATCCCTGATTAAGCGAAATAATTAAAAATAAATCGAAAAAATTTGAAATGATTTAGAACAATTTGAATTGACTAATATATAAACATACAATTAGCGTGGATTAAATCATTTATCTTAATCAGGGTATGTAGCGTATAAATAATAAATGGGCTGAACTGATACAACGCGTTAATTAGTACGTAAAAAATTAAGATTATTTTTTCCTTGAACAGATAAAAAATTATGGCGAATCAAATCAAATCCTCAAATTAGCAGTTAATATTTTTGAAGAGCAGACATCGTTTGCAGCTGCATACGAAACACGAGCCAGATTCCATTACGATTTTGTGGAACACATAGAACAGCCAGATGGCTCGATTTTGTTATGCTGCGAAACGAGTGTAATGCAAGTAGTTTTAAGGATGTTTGAGAGTACACCAAGTTGCACTATAGCAATAGCATGTAGTCAATGTTCTGTAAAAGAAGAAGAAAATATAATTGCCCCAATTGCTTACATGAGCGATATCATAGATGGCCAACTTGACATCGCGAAATTGACTGATTTGTGTATGGTGACAAGATGCAGATCGGAGCACTGCAAAGGAAAACGGGTAACATCAATTTCGAAACTAGGTACGATCATAATCTCACATCTCGAAATTGGAAATAAGAGAATATTTTTTTTTAATACTATAATTATTATTTAACAGGAGAAATGATCATTCTTGAAATTTTTAATGCTAGAGGAGAGTGCCAAATGAATTTAGATACTTTGCCAAAGGATTTTATCAACCCACTGATCGCAGATGAGAAATATAGAATAATAGGAGCAGTTGCTTACGAACCTCCGGGAATTCAAAGAAGATCGTCAACAGACAACAGTGGTGGCCATTTTGTAGCAATGTGCTTAAGAGGTACGGAATGGTACGAATATGACGACCTAAAAGAGACAGACAGACTAAAAAAGGGCAAAACTAAAATTAATTTACAAGTATTAATATACGTAAAAATTTAATCAAGACAGCTCTAAACAGCAACAAATTGCAGTAACACATCTGTCAAACTTGTCATGTAATAAATAAATAAGATACTATTTAAAATTTCGAACTCGTTACAAATTTATTTCCATCACATCTCACAACAAGCTGCGAGTCGCAATAGCATATGCACAAGTGATAACTTCAAGTCAACGACTCAAAAAAATTAATAATGCCATGTTGTTTCCAAAAGCAATCTGCAACTAAGTATTGATGTTTAATCAACCGTTTTACGGTAGTATAGAAGTTCCTAGTTAGTTGCCGGTCACCCGGTTGGGCCGGGTTTTAGTTATTATCTTGTTGCTGGCTCTCTGGGCTCTGTTGATGCTTATTACAACCGGCAACAAAATCCATGTTTGACTTATAGCAATAAAAAATGCGTGTGACGGTAGCATGGACACTAGAAGTTAGGTACCAGTTACATGGTTGGGCCGATTTTTAGTTATTATTTTGTTGCTGGCTCTCTGTTCACTGCTGATGCATTTCACGACCAGCAACAAAATCCATGATGGATTTTTAGCAATAAAAAATGCGTGTCACGATAGCATGGACACTATCAGTTAATTACCAGTCGCCCGGTTGGGCCGATTTATAGTTATTATTTTGTTGCTGGCTCTCTGGGCGCTATTGGAAAGATTTACGACCAGCAACAAAACCCGTGATGGACTTTTATCAATAAAAACTACATTTCACGATAGCGTAGACACTATCAGTTAATTACCAGTAACACGGTTGGGCCGATTATTGGTTTCTATTTTGTCGCTGGCACTCTGTGCACTGCTGATGCGTTTCACGACCAGCAACAAAATCCATGATGGATTTTTAGCAATAAAAAATGCGTGTCACGATAGCATGAACACTTGTAGTTAGGTACCAGTTACATGGTTGGGCCGATTTTTAGTTATTATTTTGTTGCTGGCTCTCTGTGCACTGCTGATGCATTTCACGACCAGCAACAAAATCCATGATGGACTTTTAGCAATAAAAAATGCGTGTCACGATAGCATGGACACTATCAGTTAATTACCAGTTACCGGGTTGGGCCGATTTTTAGTTATTATTTTGTTGCTGGCTCTCTGTGCACTGCTGATGCATTTCACGACCAGCAACGAAATCCATGATGGACTTTTATCAACAAAAAATGCGTGTCACGATAGCATAGACACTTGTAGTTAGGTACCAGTTACATGGTTGGGCCGATTTTTAGTTATTATTTTGTTGCTGGCTCTCTGTTCACTGCTGATGCATTTCACGACCAGCAACAAAATCCATGATGGACTTTTAGCAATAAAAAATGCGTGTCACGATAGCATGGACACTATCAGTTAATTACCAGTTACCGGGTTGGGCCGATTTTTAGTTTCTATTTTGTTGCTGGCACTCTGTGCACTGCTGATGCATTTTACGACCAGCAACAAAATCTATGATGGACTGTTAGCAATAAAAAATGCGTGTCACGATAGCATGGACACTTGTAGTTAGGTACCAGTCACATGGTTGGGCCGATTTTTAGTTATTATTTTGTTGCTGGCTCTCTGTGCACTGCTGATGCATTTCACGACCAGCAACAAAATCCATGATGGACTTTTAGCAATAAAAAATGCGTGTCACGATAGCATGGACACTATCAGTTAATTACCAGTCGCCCGGTTGGGCCGATTTTTAGTTATTATTTTGTTGCTGGCTCTCTGTGCACTGCTGATGCATTTCACGACCAGCAACAAAATCCATGATGGACTTTTAGCAATAAAAAATGCGTGTCACGATAGCATGGACACTATCAGTTAATTACCAGTTACCGGGTTGGGCCGATTTTTAGTTATTATTTTGTTGCTGGCTCTCTGTGCACTGCTTATGCATTTCACGACCAGCAACAAAATCCATGATGGACTTTTAGCAATAAAAAATGCGTGTCACGATAGCATGGACACTATCAGTTAATTACCAGTCGCCCGGTTGGGCCGATTTTTAGTTATTATTTTGTTGCTGGCTCTCTGTTCACTGCTGATGCATTTCACGACCAGCAACAAAATCCATGATGGACTTTTAGCAATAAAAAATGCGTGTCACGATAGCATGGACACTTGTAGTTAGGTACCAGTTACGTGGTTGGGCCGATTTTTAGTTATTATTTTGTTGCTGGCTCTGTGTGAACTGCTGATGCATTTCACGACCAGCAACAAAATCCATGATGGACTTTTATCAACAAAAAATGCGTGTCACGATAGCATGGACACTTGTAGTTAGGTACCAGTTACATGGTTGGGCCGATTTTCAGTTATTATTTTGTTGCTGGCCCTCTGTTCACTGCTGATGCATTTCACGACCAGCAACAAAATCCATGATGGACTTTTAGCAATTAGAAATGCGTGTCACGATAGCATGGACACTATCAGTTAATTACCAGTTACCGGGTTGGGCCGATTTTTAGTTATTATTTTGTTGCTGGCTCTCTGTGCACTGCTGATGCATTTCACGACCAGCAACAAAATCCATGATGGACTTTTAGCAATAAAAAATGCGTGTCACGATAGCATGGACACTTGTAGTTAGGTACCAGTTACATGGTTGGGCCGATTTTTAGTTATCATTTTGTTGCTGGCTCTCTGTTTACTGCTGATGCATTTCACGACCAGCAACAAAATCCATGATGGGCTTTTAGCAATAAAAAATGCGTGTCACGATAGCATGGACACTTGTAGTTAGGTACCAGTTACATGGTTGGGCCGATTTTTAGTCATTATTTTGTTGCTGGCTCTCTGTTCACTGCTGATGCATTTCACGACCAGCAACAAAATCCATGATGGGCTTTTAGCAATAAAAAATGCGTGTCACGATAGCATGGACACTTGTAGTTAGGTACCAGTTACATGGTTGGGCCGATTTTTAGTTATTATTTTGTTGCTGGCTCTCTGTTCACTGCTGATGCATTTCACGACCAGCAACAAAATCCATGATGGACTTTTAGCAATAATAAAAGCGTGTCACGATAGCATGGACACTTGTAGTTAGGTACCCGTTACATGGTTGGGCCGATTTTTAGTTATTATTTTGTTGCTGGCTCTCTGTGCACTGCTGATGCATTTCACGACCAGCAACAAAATCCATGATGGACTTTTAGCAATAAAAAATGCGTGTCACGATAGCATGGACACTATCAGTTAATTACCAGTTACCGGGTTGGGCCGATTTTTAGTTATTATTTTGTTGCTGGCTCTCTGTGCACTGCTGATGCATTTCACGACCAGCAACGAAATCCATGATGGACTTTTATCAACAAAAAATGCGTGTCACGATAGCATGGACACTTGTAGTTAGGTACCAGTTACATGGTTGGGCCGATTTTTAGTTATTATTTTGTTGCTGGCTCTCTGTTCACTGCTGATGCATTTCACGACCAGCAACAGAATCCATGATGGACTTTTAGCAATAAAAAATGCGTGTCACGATAGCATGGACACTATCAGTTAATTACCAGTTACCGGGTTGGGCCGATTTTTAGTTATTATTTTGTTGCTGGCTCTCTGTGCACTGCTGATGCATTTCACGACCAGCAACAAAATCCATGATGGACTTTTAGCAATAAAAAATGCGTGTCACGATAGCATGGACACTTGTAGTTAGGTACCAGTTACATGGTTGGGCCGATTTTTAGTTATCATTTTGTTGCTGGCTCTCTGTTCACTGCTGATGCATTTCACGACCAGCAACAAAATCCATGATGGGCTTTTAGCAATAAAAAATGCGTGTCACGATAGCATGGACACTTGTAGTTAGGTACCAGTTACATGGTTGGGCCGATTTTTAGTCATTATTTTGTTGCTGGCTCTCTGTTCACTGCTGATGCATTTCACGACCAGCAACAAAATCCATGATGGGCTTTTAGCAATAAAAAATGCGTGTCACGATAGCATGGACACTTGTAGTTAGGTACCAGTTACATGGTTGGGCCGATTTTTAGTCATTATTTTGTTGCTGGCTCTCTGTTCACTGCTGATGCATTTCACGACCAGCAACAAAATCCATGATGGGCTTTTAGCAATAAAAAATGCGTGTCACGATAGCATGGACACTTGTAGTTAGGTACCAGTTACATGGTTGGGCCGATTTTTAGTCATTATTTTGTTGCTGGCTCTCTGTTCACTGCTGATGCATTTCACGACCAGCAACAAAATCCATGATGGGCTTTTAGCAATAAAAAATGCGTGTCACGATAGCATGGACACTTGTAGTTAGGTACCAGTTACATGGTTGGGCCGATTTTTAGTTATTATTTTGTTGCTGGCCCTCTGTTCACTGCTGATGCATTTCACGACCAGCAACAAAATCCATGATGGACTTTTAGCAATAAAAAATGCGTGTCACGATAGCATGGACACTATCAGTTAATTACCAGTCGCCCGGTTGGGCCGATTTTTAGTTATTATTTTGTTGCTGGCTCTCTGTTCACTGCTGATGCATTTCACGACCAGCAACAAAATCCATGATGGACTTTTAGCAATAAAAAATGCGTGTCACGATAGCATGGACACTTGTAGTTAGGTACCAGTTACGTGGTTGGGCCGATTTTTAGTTATTATTTTGTTGCTGGCTCTGTGTGAACTGCTGATGCATTTCACGACCAGCAACAAAATCCATGATGGACTTTTATCAACAAAAAATGCGTGTCACGATAGCATGGACACTATCAGTTAATTACCAGTTACCGGGTTGGGCCGATTTTTAGTTATTATTTTGTTGCTGGCCCTCTGTTCACTGCTGATGCATTTCACGACCAGCAACAAAATCCATGATGGACTTTTAGCAATAAGAAATGCGTGTCACGATAGCATGGACACTATCAGTTAATTACCAGTTACCGGGTTGGGCCGATTTTTAGTTATTATTTTGTTGCTGGCTCTCTGTGCACTGCTGATGCATTTCACGACCAGCAACAAAATCCATGATGGACTTTTAGCAATAAAAAATGCGTGTCACGATAGCATGGACACTTGTAGTTAGGTACCAGTTACATGGTTGGGCCGATTTTTAGTCATTATTTTGTTGCTGGCTCTCTGTTCACTGCTGATGCATTTCACGACCAGCAACAAAATCCATGATGGACTTTTAGCAATAAAAAATGCGTGTCACGATAGCATGGACACTATCAGTTAATTACCAGTTACCGGGTTGGGCCGATTTTTAGTTATTATTTTGTTGCTGGCTCTCTGTGCACTGCTGATGCATTTCACGACCAGCAACGAAATCCATGATGGACTTTTATCAACAAAAAATGCGTGTCACGATAGCATGGACACTTGTAGTTAGGTACCAGTTACATGGTTGGGCCGATTTTTAGTTATTATTTTGTTGCTGGCTCTCTGTTCACTGCTGATGCATTTCACGACCAGCAACAGAATCCATGATGGACTTTTAGCAATAAAAAATGCGTGTCACGATAGCATGGACACTATCAGTTAATTACCAGTTACCGGGTTGGGCCGATTTTTAGTTATTATTTTGTTGCTGGCTCTCTGTGCACTGCTGATGCATTTCACGACCAGCAACAAAATCCATGATGGACTTTTAGCAATAAAAAATGCGTGTCACGATAGCATGGACACTTGTAGTTAGGTACCAGTTACATGGTTGGGCCGATTTTTAGTTATCATTTTGTTGCTGGCTCTCTGTTCACTGCTGATGCATTTCACGACCAGCAACAAAATCCATGATGGGCTTTTAGCAATAAAAAATGCGTGTCACGATAGCATGGACACTTGTAGTTAGGTACCAGTTACATGGTTGGGCCGATTTTTAGTCATTATTTTGTTGCTGGCTCTCTGTTCACTGCTGATGCATTTCACGACCAGCAACAAAATCCATGATGGGCTTTTAGCAATAAAAAATGCGTGTCACGATAGCATGGACACTTGTAGTTAGGTACCAGTTACATGGTTGGGCCGATTTTTAGTCATTATTTTGTTGCTGGCTCTCTGTTCACTGCTGATGCATTTCACGACCAGCAACAAAATCCATGATGGGCTTTTAGCAATAAAAAATGCGTGTCACGATAGCATGGACACTTGTAGTTAGGTACCAGTTACATGGTTGGGCCGATTTTTAGTCATTATTTTGTTGCTGGCTCTCTGTTCACTGCTGATGCATTTCACGACCAGCAACAAAATCCATGATGGGCTTTTAGCAATAAAAAATGCGTGTCACGATAGCATGGACACTTGTAGTTAGGTACCAGTTACATGGTTGGGCCGATTTTTAGTTATTATTTTGTTGCTGGCCCTCTGTTCACTGCTGATGCATTTCACGACCAGCAACAAAATCCATGATGGACTTTTAGCAATAAAAAATGCGTGTCACGATAGCATGGACACTATCAGTTAATTACCAGTCGCCCGGTTGGGCCGATTTTTAGTTATTATTTTGTTGCTGGCTCTCTGTTCACTGCTGATGCATTTCACGACCAGCAACAAAATCCATGATGGACTTTTAGCAATAAAAAATGCGTGTCACGATAGCATGGACACTTGTAGTTAGGTACCAGTTACGTGGTTGGGCCGATTTTTAGTTATTATTTTGTTGCTGGCTCTGTGTGAACTGCTGATGCATTTCACGACCAGCAACAAAATCCATGATGGACTTTTATCAACAAAAAATGCGTGTCACGATAGCATGGACACTTGTAGTTAGGTACCAGTTACATGGTTGGGCCGATTTTCAGTTATTATTTTGTTGCTGGCCCTCTGTTCACTGCTGATGCATTTCACGACCAGCAACAAAATCCATGATGGACTTTTAGCAATAAGAAATGCGTGTCACGATAGCATGGACACTATCAGTTAATTACCAGTTACCGGGTTGGGCCGATTTTTAGTTATTATTTTGTTGCTGGCTCTCTGTGCACTGCTGATGCATTTCACGACCAGCAACAAAATCCATGATGGACTTTTAGCAATAAAAAATGCGTGTCACGATAGCATGGACACTTGTAGTTAGGTACCAGTTACATGGTTGGGCCGATTTTTAGTTATCATTTTGTTGCTGGCTCTCTGTTTACTGCTGATGCATTTCACGACCAGCAACAAAATCCATGATGGGCTTTTAGCAATAAAAAATGCGTGTCACGATAGCATGGACACTTGTAGTTAGGTACCAGTTACATGGTTGGGCCGATTTTTAGTCATTATTTTGTTGCTGGCTCTCTGTTCACTGCTGATGCATTTCACGACCAGCAACAAAATCCATGATGGGCTTTTAGCAATAAAAAATGCGTGTCACGATAGCATGGACACTTGTAGTTAGGTACCAGTTACATGGTTGGGCCGATTTTTAGTTATTATTTTGTTGCTGGCTCTCTGTTCACTGCTGATGCATTTCACGACCAGCAACAAAATCCATGATGGACTTTTAGCAATAAAAAATGCGTGTCACGATAGCATGGACACTTGTAGTTAGGTACCCGTTACATGGTTGGGCCGATTTTTAGTTATTATTTTGTTGCTGGCTCTCTGTGCACTGCTGATGCATTTCACGACCAGCAACAAAATCCATGATGGACTTTTAGCAATAAAAAATGCGTGTCACGATAGCATGGACACTATCAGTTAATTACCAGTTACCGGGTTGGGCCGATTTTTAGTTTCTATTTTGTTGCTGGCACTCTGTGCACTGCTGATGCATTTCACGACCAGCAACAAAATCTATGATGGACTGTTAGCAATAAAAAATGCGTGTCACGATAGCATGGACACTTGTAGTTAGGTACCAGTCACATGGTTGGGCCGATTTTTAGTTATTATTTTGTTGCTGGCTCTCTGTGCACTGCTGATGCATTTCACGACCAGCAACAAAATCCATGATGGACTTTTAGCAATAAAAAATGCGTGTCACGATAGCATGGACACTATCAGTTAATTACCAGTCGCCCGGTTGGGCCGATTTTTAGTTATTATTTTGTTGCTGGCTCTCTGTGCACTGCTGATGCATTTCACGACCAGCAACAAAATCCATGATGGACTTTTAGCAATAAAAAATGCGTGTCACGATAGCATGGACACTTGTAGTTAGGTACCAGTTACGTGGTTGGGCCGATTTTTAGTTATTATTTTGTTGCTGGCTCTCTGGGTGCTGCTGAAGACATCTGCGACCAGCAACAAAATCTATGCCATCAATGTGCTAATAAAAACTGTATATCACGATAGCAGGGACACTGGATGGTAGTTACTATTAACAATTCATAGCTGACTCTAGGGTTTTCCGAATTTTTTTCTGTACTGTTTTTGAGCAACAAATTAGCAACAAATTTACATTCATTGGTCCATATCCCCTTGGCCATTTTTGTCATTTTACTGCTAGCTTGTTGTAAAGATAGCAGTAATTGGTTTTTTGTGGAACTAAATAGAGCTACAAAATCGTGATTTTAGCAACTAATTAGCAACTATTTAGCTACAAATTCCCATGCATATTTCGATGGTTTTTGCTGACTTTTTACTGCCAGCTTGATAGGGCTGTAAGAGCTAGGATGAGGGCGTGGGGGGTATGAGAAAAGGATAGACGAAGGAAAGAATGGAGATCTGGCGCGGAGATGTAGGCTAGAAATGAGAAAAAGAATAAGAGCGGGAAAAAGAATATGGGAGTGGGAAGGGAATAAAAGAGAATATTATGAGAGAAAAGGGTGGGAAAAAGTGTCGGTAGAGAGGAAGTGGGAGAGGAGGGAAAATGATAATAGTGGAGGATAGGGAAAGGGAGTGGGAGGAAAGGTGGGAGAAGATAAAGGAATCGACGGCAAATCGAGAATATAAGTATATAAAGGGGGTAGGGGTGTCTTAATATCTGAAGAAGGGTTGGAATGAGGAGAGGTGGAGAAGAGTAGTGAAGTATAGGCGAGGAGATGGGATGAATGGGGGGATGTACTGGGAAAACGAGGAGAAAAAGAGATGTAAGGTTTGCAGCTTAGAGGAGGAAACGTGGGAACATGTATGGGAGGTCTGTTCAGGGTTTGGGGTGGAAAAAGGATGGCAGGACGTGAGGAAGTAGGTGTCGGGAGGGGAAGGTCGAGGGAAAAATTGGTTAATAGAGCTACAGAAATTGAGAGAGGAGAGGGGAAAGGATAGGTAAAAAAGGAGCAGCGGAAAAGGAGGTCAGGGAGTGAGTGAGAGGGAGAGAAGGTTTTTATCAATTCTTTCGAAAAATATCCCCCTATCGCTTTTGATTAATGAATTTACGCATCTTTCAACCACTGAGAAAATTTTTGAATTTTTTTTCGATGTAGGAAAGTCTTGTGTACTTTTCTTACCCTTTCCGGAACGGAAAGTCTGTCCGGAACGGACGCAACGCTTGACATTTGACCAACTTCATCGAAAAATATCCTCTTATTCCAGCTGATGAATGAATAAATGCACATGTACTACTACTAAAATTTTTTTTTTTTGCAGTAGTTAAGTCTAGCGTACTTATCTCACCCGCGCGTCCGAAACAGGTAGAAAACTCGACTTTTGATCACTTCTATCGGAGAATATCAACCTATCTTAGCTGATGAATGAATTAGTGCACATTGAATACTACTAAGGGAATTTGTAAATTGTTTTATCGGTGTAGTAAAGTCTTGCGTACTTTTCTCACCCGTTTGTCCAAAACGGGTGCAACGCTATACATTCAACCAATTCCATCAGAAAATATTCCCCTATTGCAGCTGATTAATGAATTTACGCAACTTTACGGCCACTGAGAAAATTTTTGAATTTTTTTTCGATGTAGGAACATCTTGCGTACTTTTCTTACCCGTCTGTCCGAAACGGACGCAACGCTTGACTTATAACCAACTTCATCAAAAAATATCCTCTGATCTCAGCTGATGAATGAATAGATGCACATATACCACAACTAAAAATTTTCTTTTTTATTCGCAGTACACGGGAAAAAAAGAACTGTTGTTGCAACATGATATTGCTCTGTTGCAGCCACAGGACTTATTCCTGTCGCAGCTACAGGAGTGGCACTGTGGCTACAATAGGAAAGTCCTGTAGTATTCACGATATCATTCCTGTTGCAGCCACAGGTCTACTCCTGTTGCAATCATAGGAATAGTCTTAAAATCGTGACAAACATATAATATAAGTGAATCAATGGAGGTAGAAATCAACCCCGATAAGAATATTTTTTTCTTATATATATTTATACGAACACACACACGTCTGCGCGTGTGCACACATGGGTGTATGCGTGAGCGCACACATATATGTAAGCGCGTGTGTGTGCACATGTGTGTGCGTGTGTGTGCTTCTATGTATTTGCGTGTATAAATATATGTGTGTGCGCGTATAAACTCATGGGCATGTGTGTGTGTGTGGGTGCATATAAGTGTGTGAGCGTGTGTGCGCGCATGTATATGTGTGTGTGTGTGCGCATGCGTGCGCGTGAGTACGCTTATGTGTGTGTGCGTGCACGGATGTGTGTGCTAGCATGTATGTGCACATGTGCCCACGCATATGTGTGTGCGCATGTATGTGTGTGTGCGTGCTTCTATGTATTTGCGTGTATAAATATATGTGTGTGCGCGTATAAACTCATGGGCATGTGTGTGTGTGTGGGTGCATATAAGTGTGTGAGCGTGTGTGCGCGCATGTATATGTGTGTGTGTGTGCGCATGCGTGCGCGTGAGTACGCTTATGTGTGTGTGCGTGCACGGATGTGTGTGCTAGCATGTATGTGCACATGTGCCCACGCATATGTGTGTGCGCATGTATGTGTGTGTGCGTGTGTGCAGACAAAAATATGTATTACCGTCGTTGATGTTAAACTCTACTAATACACATTATTACCCTTATTATGAATCTGCGATTATTCCTGTGGCTGCAACAGGAATAACCTGTGGCTGCAGAAAGACTGGTCTTGTAGCTGTAACAGGAATATCCTCTTGCAGCTACAGGTTATTCCTATTGCAGCCACAGAATCATGCTACAGGAAGGTTCCTGTTGCAGCAATAATTTTGTTTTTTTCGTGTAGTAAAGTTTAGCGTACTTTTCTCACCCATCCATCCGAAACGGGTAGAAAACTCGACTTTTGATTACTTTGATCGGAGAATATCCACCTATTTTAGCTGATGAATGAATAAATGCACATTACTACTACTAAGAAAAATAAAAAATTTCTTTTCGTTGTAGTAAAGTCTTACGTACTATTCTCACCCGTCTGTCGAAAACGGGTCACGAACTAAACTTTTGACTAAGTCAAATAAAAAATAATCTCCTATCTCAGCTGACGAATAAATTAATGCACATTAAATACTACTAAAAAAATTTTTTAATTTTTTGACCAATTCTTTCTAAAAATATCCCTTTATCTAAGCTGATAAATGAATTCACGCAAATGTACGACTGCTTAGCAAATTTCTTAAATTTTTGACGGTGTAGTAGAGTCTTGTGAACTTTTTTTACCCATCTGTCCAAAACGGATGCAACGCTTGACTTTTCACCGACTTTATCGAAAAATATCCCCTCATCTCAGCTGATAAATAAATAAATGTACCACAACTAAATATTTCTTTTTTTTTTTTTTTCGCAATAGTAGTCTATTGTACTTTTCTCACCCGTCTGTTCAAAACGGGTAGAAAACTCGACTTTTTATTGTAGAGGAAAGAGAGGGGGAGATCATACAGGATGAGCAGAAGGACATAGCTCTCAATAGATAACCGAGGTTGTAAAAGGGCTGAGGAAAAATAAACCGATGGGGGAGGATGAAATCCCAAATGAGGTATGGAAGTTTGACGGAGAAGAGGTAATTGTAGCGATTTATGAGTTATGCAGAAAGATATGAGAGGGGGAAGGGTGACCGGAAGGATGGAAGAAAGGGGTAGTGATACCCATAGTAATAAAAGGGGGTGAAAAGAAGGTGGAGGATTACAGGGGAGTAACGCTGACGCGAACAGCGTATGAGGTGTATGTTGGGGTAATGGAAAAGAGATTGAGGGAGTAAGTGGAATGAGAAGGGCTGCTGCCACCGAGTCAGGGTGGGTTTAGGAAGTGGATGGCCATCTGCTAAACTATTTGATGAAAAGGGAAATAGGAAAGGATAAGGGGAAGATGATGTTACTTTTCGTGGATCTGAAGGCAGCATTTGACTCGGTGGACAGAAAGAAACTGTTTGAGTGTGTTAGAAAGAGAGAGGTTAGGGAAGGATCGGTCAGGAGGCGTGAGACCGTTTTGAGAGAAACGGTGAGTAAAGTGAGAATGGGTAAAGTGGAAGGGGCGAGGAGTAGAGTTGAAAGGGTGGGGGGGGGGTTACATGCTGGCATATGCGGATGATGAGGAAGGAAAGGTTTCAAAGGTGGGTGTGAGGATTTACAAGGAGAGTGCCGGGATATATGACTAGGGAGGAATTAAATAGAGATGGGTTAGGAGTAAGAGCTAGGATGAGGGCGTAGGGGTATGAGAAAAGGATAGAAGAAGGAATGAATGAAGATCTGGCGAGGAGATGTAGACTAGAAATGAGAAAAATAATAAGAGCGGGACAAAGAATAGGGGAGGGTGGGAAGGGGAAAAAAGAAAATATTATGAGAGAAGAGGGTGGGAAATGGTAGAGTTAGAGAGGAAGTGGGAGAGGGAGGAAATGATAATGGTGGAGGATAGGAAAAGGGAGTGAGTGGAAAGGTGGGAGAAGATAAAGGAATCGACGGCAAATCGAGAATATAAGTACATAAAGAGGGTAGGGTTGCCTTAATATCTGAAGAAGGGTTGGAATGAGGAGAGGTGGAGAAGAGTAGTGAAGTATAGGCGAGGGGATGGGATGAATGGGGGGATGTACTGGGAAAACGAGGAGAAAAAGAGATTTAGGGTTTGCGGCTTAGAGGTGGAAACGTGGGAACATGTATGGGAGGTCTGTTCAGGGTTTGGGGTGGACAAAGGATGGCAGGAGATGAGGAAGGAGGTGTTAGGAGAGAAAGGTCAAGGGGAAAATTGTTTAATAGAGCTTGAGAAATTAAGAAAGGAAAGGGGTAAGGATAGGTAGAAAAGGAGCAGTGGAAACGGAGGTCAGGGTGTGAGTGAGAGAGAGAGGAGAATTTCCTCAATTCTTTCGAAAAATATTCCCCCTCCCCCTCTCAGCCGATGAATGAATAAATGCGCATGTACTACTGCAAATTTTTTTTTTTTTGAAGTAGTTAAGTCTAGCGTACTTTTCTCACCCGTGTGTCTGAAACGGGTAGAAAACTCGACTTTTGATCACCTTTATCGGAGAATATCAACCTATCTTAGCTGATAAAGAAATTAATGCACTTTAAATGCTACTAACAAGATTTTTAAATTTCTTGTCGGTGTAGTAAAGTCTTGCGTTCTATTTTCACCCGTCTGTCCAAAACGGGTAGCAAACTAAACTTTTGACCAACTCAATTGAAAAATATTGCCCTATCTCAGCTGATGAATGAATACACGCAACTGCACGACCGCTAAAAATATTTTTGAATTTTTTTTCAGTGTAGTAAATTTTGTCGTATTTTTCTCACCTGACGGTTTAAAGCAGGTAGAAAACTTAACTACTGATCAATTCTTTCGAAAAATATCCCTCTGTCTCAGCTGATGAATGAATGTATGCGAATGTACCACTACTAAAAAAAAATTTTTTTTTTCCGCCGTATTAGTCTAGCGTACTTTTCTCGCCCGTTTGTCCGGAACGGGTAGAACACTTAACTTTTCACCAATTGGATGGAAAAATATCTACCTATCTTAGCTGATGAATGAATACCCGCAACAGCATGACTGTACAAAAAATTTTTGCATTTCGTTTTGGTGGAGTAAAGTCTTGCGTACTTTTTTGTCCTTCTGTGTAAAACGGATTGAACGATAGATGTACTACTGCTGAAAAAATTCTTCATTTTTCAGCCTGAAAACCCGCAGGAAGTTGAGAAAAGAAGCCTGTTAAAAGCGGAGCTCTTAATATTAATATTTTAAGGTGCCTATATCTAATTTTCCATTTCCAGATCTTTTTACTTTTCTAGCAAAACTATCAGACTCATCAAAAAATGTCATAGAATCTTTTTTATAGACAATTTTATTTCCCACAAATTATTTTTATGAAGTTTTTTTAGACTCCGCATTCTTTTCTAGATATTTTAATTTTAATGTTCTCAGAATAGATTAGAAGACTATTATTTTTACGAGCTTGGCTTTAAAATGAAAATAACTAAAAAACAATGCGGAATTTTAAAAAACTTCATCGAAAATAATTTGTAGGAAATAAAATTGTCTATAAAAAAGATACAACGACATTTTTTGATAAGTCCGATAGTTTCGCCGGAAAAGTAAAAAGATCTGGAAATTTATTATAGATTTGAATTCCAGCTTTAATAACTTTTGAATGGATGGATTTATCAAAAAATGATATGAGACCTTTTTTGTAGAGCGTTAAATTCTCTATAAGATTATGCTGTGGACTTATTTATATGAGGTGCGAATGTCAAGTTTGGCATTCGCACCTCATATATATATATATATATATATATATATATATATATATGATTATGGAACTGAGAAAAGAATGATATATAATCATTGATTATACATCAGATCATACATAATTATAGATAATCATTTATGTAATATATATAATTATATATTAACCTTTATATAAATAGATCTGATCAGACATGTCTGATATAAACATATGTAGTTATATATATGTCTATGTATGATTAGATCTGATCGGACTTCAATGATACGAAACCTATAAATATTTTATTATATATATATATATACATATATATATATATATATATATATTTATATATATATATATATATATATATATATATAACATAATGTGTCAATTCTAATATTAATCTTCCTAAATTTTCATTTTGTCAACTATCACTCAAACTTATATCCCTATTACTTAAAGTATATTCAAAGGTTTCGGGTGCAATTTGAAAGTATAAATCGATATCGATTTATATAGGGATATTTATAAATTTATAGATAAAAAGATTTGATTGAATCTATCTAATGAATTCGATTTTAATTTGTGTACATGACCAAATTTATCATTAGGTGCATTATTTACGTAGG
>CAXHJT010000018.1:0-10963 GCA_964016945.1 Microplitis deprimator
AGTAGCGAGGACACTGGTAGTCATTTTCCGATTCCTACTTCAAGCAGATTTGTTAACTTGACGTTGTAAAAGACACGCCAACTATGATTCGAGAAGTCACTAACTAGCAGAACAAATTCTAATAACCTCTCGTAGATAAAACAAGATATTGAGATAGCAGGGACACTGGTAATCAGTTTGCGATCATTAAGGCCAGCCAATATTTTAATGCCGTTAAGATACTAGATTTTTGTAACTATATTGTTGCTGGCCTTCTAAGCCTCTCTAATGTGATTTTCGACCAGCAACAAATATGACTACTGCCGAGACAATAATAACCGCTCTTCAAGATAAGAGGGACTTTCGTTTCCAGATTCGGGTCGCTAGTTCTGGCTGATTTTTACTTTCAACTTTGTTGCTGGCCCGATGAGCATACTAAATGTAATTTTTGACTAGCTACAACATATACTATTGCCCCTAGAAAAAAAAAAAATGCTCTTCGAGATAACAGAACGATTAGTTTCAAGTTTCCGATAGTTATAATCTATTTTTTGTTTCTATTTTATTGCTGGCTCTCTGTTTGTTTCTCGTGCTGTTTCTGAGCAGCAACAAAATTAACGACTATCCGCAGTCAATATAAACCGTGTGTTAAGACAGCAGGAAGACTGGTTGCTAGTTTCCGGTCACTAGGTCCAGCCGATTTTTTGTTTCTATTTTGTTGCTGGCTCTCTGTGTTTTCCACGTGTTATTTCTGAGCAGCGATAAAATTTATATGCATTCGAAGTCAACAGTTACCGTGTTTTGGGGTTACTGGGGCAGTGATCATAATTGACCGGTAGCTAGGTTCGGCTGATTTTCACTTTTTTCATCTTTTTTTAACGCCGTTTTCCAGCTACAAATTAGCAACAAATTTTAACCCATTAGTCATTTTATTTAACCCCGAATTCCTGATTTTACTGCTAGCTTATTGTAAAGATAGCAGTAACTCGATTTTTGGGGAATTGGTTAGAGCTACAAAATCGATCTTGCAGCAACTAATTAGCAACTATTTAGCTACAAATTCACGTGAAAATTTTAGTCGTTTTTGCTGACTTTTCACTGCCAGCTTGATGGAGCTCCTATATACTACCCAGTTAATTTATCTGAATCAGTAGATTATTATTTAAAAAAAAAATTTTTTTATTTAAAAATTGTTATATTTTTAATATGGATGTATATTTTCATGGATTTTTTTTTCTGTTTATGTTTATTATATGTAAGTTTATTTTGCTCTGTTTATTATAGAGATGTTTATTTTCAGTGTTTCTTTGTTATTTGTTAGTTTATTAATGAGTTTTAGATTTATAGATATATTTATTAGTTCATTTATTTTTTAAACGTTCTATTTTTTAGTTTGTATTTAGAATTATGGGTATATTTTATTATTCATTTATTTAACTATGTTAAAATTTATTTGGTATATTTATACTAATGCGTTTATTTATTTTCATACATATATATATATATATATATATATATATATATATATATATATATATAGTATTTTATTTTATGGAATTGATTTTTATACCGTTTTTTATATGAACTGATTTTTTTTTCGATTATTTATTCACGACTTGTGTCTCAGTAGATGTTTAAAATACACAAGTTTATTTCACAGTGTTTTCAAAGAAGGTCTGACATTATTGACGGCGATAGTATATAGTATTTTATTTTAGGAAATTAATTTTATAGCGTTTTTTATATGAACTGATTTTTTTTTTGTTCGATTATTTACTTATGACTTGTGTCTAAATAGATATTTAAAAATTCAGAAGTTTATTTCAAAGTGTTTTCCGAAACAGCCAGAGATTAATGACGGCGATAGTACGCGAATGTGAATAGTACTATTTGAGCGAATTCCACTTCACGTGATTTTTAAGGTTTTGAGATTTGGAAATTTAATCCAGTTTGAGGCGATAGCTAAGGCGGATGATAATAAATTATTTTGTTATAACATACATGCATTTATAAACTTTCGAGTCAATAGTATTTTTCAACTTTATTTGATGCAGTAAGACATATGATGGCAATATTTTCTTAAAGTTACGACATAAGACTCATTGTAGTGGGCCTAGTTCTATAAAAATTCTATCTAAAAATTACCGGTAGTTCAGTTTTCAATGATCAATTAACTTCAATTGTCTGACAATTGTTAGACAATTTTTTTTTTTGCATATCATTGATAAATGTGAACTATAATCTTAATTTTATAAATAAAAACAATGAAAATTAATTAAACTGTAAATTACCTAAATCCGCATATTTAACTTTACAAAATGCTCTTCGTCCACCAAAACTTAGATCATATCTTGGTAAATTAGGATCATCATTACCATGTTCCACAGCTTCATATGCATCATTCTTGTGGGCGAATGTTACAAATCCATAATTATCTCTACAAAAAATTACCATATAATTATTGAAATTTATTAACGATTGTAAACAAATCAATAAATCAGTTATTACCCATGCTCACGAAAATGTAAACTAATATCTAAAACCGGTCCAAAAGCTTCAAATCTTTTACGTAAATCAGCTTTTGTAATTCCTTCATCAATTCGGCCAACATATATAACTCTTCGTTCTTCGACTTGTCTCGTTTTTTCATGATTGTGCCATGTATTTGTATTGTAAGAATATCTTGTGTAGCTAGGAGATCTAATAACAATAAATTGTTTTTCATACTTTTTAATATATTTAAACCAATGAAAAATTGTGCATAAAAAGTATAATGAAATCAATTTTGAATTATTATTATAAAAAATGATACTTTTTTATATTGAAGCGGCAGAGGCAGCCGTTCGGCACGCACGTGGCTCGGGTGATCACCAAAGTTAAGTAGCATCGAGCATGATTACTACTTGGCTAGGTGACCGCATAGCCACGCGTCGGGCTCGAACAAAAGTCTCTGACTATTAGGCGCGGGATGAAGATCCAGCGATCGGTAAAATGGGAATTTTATCGACCACTGGAGCTTCACTCAAACCGAAACTGTACTTGCTAGGTTTTCTCTGTTGTTTTCTTACGCCACTGTTCCTCCATTGCACAAGGGAGTTAGTAGGGCATCACCGTAATGATGCAGTACAGTCATAAGCACAAGTCGGGCCACAGCCGCAAAAAAATTAAGTGGCAGAGTCAAAGTAGCAAGAAAAAAAAAAGTTTGCGGGCCTACTTTCGGAAAAAATTGAAAGTTTAAGTAAGGATCAATCAGTAAGTGAAAGAGACTTAATTTGTAAAATAGGCAAAACAAATAATAATAGAGGCGAAAATAAGTATGTAACAAGGGAGAATTTGAATGTCAAGACTTGTAAAACACGATAAGTGATACAAGTAAAATCAAATAAAATTTTTAAAAAATACTTTTTACATAAATCCATTGAAATTATGTAATCAACAAATAATAAGCACATAGAATGAATTAGACATACAATATATTTAATGTAGTTCTTATTTTGTAAATTAATGACTCAACAGTCATTGCAATGGATAAATTAGTTTAAAAAATATTTATGAAAACTAATTAAACGTTTTTTTTCTTTTACCTTCGTCCCTTATAAGAATTGTAACTACGTTCCGACGAGTAACGACTGCACCTATCATAACTCGTTCTCCGCCTCCGTGATCGTTTTCGTTGACCCGATCTTTTATTCCTTTCCGATTTATATTTAAAATACCTACAATCATTTGACTTCCTCTATTATATTTCTATTATAGCATTTAATTTTCATCATTCAATCAAATTTGAAAACTACCTCATAATTTTTTTAATTTTTTAATAAAAATATATGGTCGTCATATATCGTAATTAATTCTATGTTTACTTAAAAATTTAATCAATGAAATAATATAATTGTTTTTTCCAAAACTTACCTCGTACTACTTGAGTAGTGAGATCTAGATCTAGATCTAGACCTAGATCTAGATCGAGATCGTGATGATCTGGAGAATGATCTTGATCTGTAAGTAGATCTTGATCGTGATCGCGAAGACCAACTGCTATTTGAACTAACGCTACTCCGGCGATGACTAATTTTCCTACGTCTGATATTTCGCTTACTTGATAAGCTTCGACTTCGACTTCTACTTCGACTTCGATTTCGACTTCGACTTCGACTCCGACTCCGACTACAACTACTGCTTTTGCTAGTTCTACCTTTGTTTTGACTTCGGCTTCGACTAATTCTTTTACAACTCACAATCCTATTTTCTTGTCTACTACGACTTCGAGTACTGTTACTACTTTTACTACGACTTCTAGATCGTGACCGACTGCAACTTAATGAAACTCTACGTTGCCGATAATAGTGTTTTTTTTCATACACTTGATTTCCTTCAACTCTATTAACTTTATTATCTTTTACTATTTCTATATCCATGTTATTTCTTTCTTCCTCTTTTTTGTTAATTTTTACATGAGAACTTTTAGGATTATCAAAAACAGTCTCATACGTCTGTACAGTCACATCACGTGTAATAGGTTTTATTCGCGGTTCATCAATCATATTTTTCGGTTTTAACATCGAAACAATTTCACGTTCTGACCATATAGGATTATCTGGATCATCCTTGATAGGTTCAGTTGTTGTTGATGCATGATGAATATAAATCAATGACATCGGTTGTATTGGCGAACTTGTCCTACTGCTATCACTCTTCTGATCACGCCTACTTCTGTATTCAGCTAAATTTAATTTTCGTCGCGGTGGTTTTTTCTCGTTTACATTAACAAGTGACGACGAAGATAAGGACGACAATGACTGAGTTGAGGCAGTATCTTGTACAATAATATTTTGAACATCATTATTTAGGCTATTTTTTGTTGTTATTATACTCTCATTTAATCCAATTAATTTATTAATGGGTGGTTTTTTTAATACAGAAATCATTTTACCTTTAAGAATACTTTCATCTACTGATTTTGTTTTCGTTAAAACACCATTTCTCATTTGTAATATACTCGTAGCTAACGCTGAATGTATTTTCATTCCAGGAATCGGTTTCGATTGATTTAGTTTATTATCAACACTTATCATTGTATTTACAGGTACAGAATTATTAACTTTGCATTGTTTATCAATTATTTGATTAATAACTTGTTGATCATTAGAAGTTGCGGAAATTTTTGTAGCTAAAACAGTAGCTAGTTCGTCACCAGCATCACTCACATCACCTGACTCTAATCCACTGTCTTTTTTTGAGCTACTGTCAATCCAGCTATCTATACGTTTAATTATATTACGGCGCCGATTATGAGCCGGGGTATTAACTTTTGGATTGACATTTTTTTTTGCACCATGTTTTCCTTTAGTCGTCTTTGTTACATGTCCAGTGAAATTATAATTACTCACGTAAACAGAATCACTGTTGCCGGTCGTGTTAGTACAGTAAGTGTGATCATTCAGAATGACAGTATCAGATGAAAAACATGCATTTTCGTTAATTGCTTTTGATGATTTGTTACATGTAACAGTAGTGGATTTAGGTGTGCGGGCACTACTACGATTACTTATTTTTGTATTAGTTGACAATGCTGGAATAACTGGAATCACTTTCTTACGTGCAGATGCGTTTATCCTGTCAATAACTTCTTTGGGAAGCGAGTCACGGATATTTTTGTGTCGCTCTGATACTTGTAGTTCTGTTGATTTTAATAATTTCAACGTGTCTTTCCTAGCTTCCATATCATTGATTTCACACGGTTTTTGAATATTATCAGGAATTATTTTATTAGGAATTTGATTTATGAGATCGAAATTAGCTTCCGAAGCTTCAAACTGTTCTAATAAACTTTTAACATCACAAGCTTCCAACACCGGTTGATATTCTGATACTGTTTCTACATCAATGCATCCTTCTTCTTTTTCTACCGAATCATCATCATTTTCTTTCACTTCAATTGGTTGCTGATTTACTTCTAAATCTAATTTTAATTTCTTCACAACCGAACTTTCTTTAGCAGGAGATAACAGGTATGACGATGGAAATTCGACGGGATTTTTAATAGGACTTGCAATTATTTTGACAGTTTTTTGGGTAGTTTTAATTGGAGATGTATGAAAATCGATATTGTCATCAGTAAACATATCAGAAAGACTGATATTTAAATTTTCCGGTAAATTATTGTTGAGGGCTATTAGATCATCATTGATATCACATTCCTAAGAAATAGAAAAAATTGTTTACAATATTTTAATAAACAATATTGGATTCTTCTTTAGTTTAATTTTTTTTTTTTTTTTTTTTTTTGCGTTTTTATGAGTGACAGTGAAAATTTACCTCTAGATAACCAATGTGTTCATTCCAATCTGTGAAAACTTTAACAAAATCTTCTTTCATATTCTCAATTTTCGGCATAACTGAAGATACTCCTGATGCAGGTAGTACAGCCAAATCTCCGTTGAGTCTTTAAACATTAAAAATAAAAATTATTTTGGTAAATTAAATCATTATCAATAATTGAAAAACAAGTATATTTTGATGTGAACATTAATATTTTATCTTGCCATGAACCATGAAAATTCAAAAACTCAAAATCAATTGAAAAGAACGCAACTCGTAAATTTTTGTATATAATTATTTTTGATGAAACGCGAAGATTGAGGCGGAAATAAATATCGGTAACGATGAAAAATAAAAGAAGTTTTGAATTACGTCAGAACGTCAAAGTATAACATACTCGAAAAAAAAATCAGAGGACATTAATTTTTTTAATGTTCCGTTGACGATATTTTTTGAATCAATTACAATGAATTATGCAGCGATAAAAGAGACTGTGAGCTGCTTTAGTCTTTAAAACAGCACACGGAGAAAAATGAGACCTGAAAATACACGAAATAATGATAGAAAATACATCAAATTTTCTACTGCTAGTCTACTAAATTTGAAACAGGCCACTTTTGTTCTTAACTAGGGTAATCTATACTTATAATATTCGTAGTCTAACATAATAAAAGGTAAAATCATAGTTCAAAAACAACATTGTGTAACATATAAGAATTACTACTTAGTAGAATTCTAGCATAATATTTTCGATCAATCTGTTTTTATTTTATATAATGCTAACATAATAAAAATTAGTAAGCTATATTTCTCGAGAACAAAGAGAGTGGGAAAAAGAAAAAGCTTTGCATCCCAATATGATTTTTAGTTTAGTGACATGGTGTGGAATTGAGGAATGAGGTCTCGAAGTGCATTTTTTTTTCCAAGTCTCGGATGCAATCGCTGGTCTTCGTGATTTGTTGGCGAATCCTCTATTCACATAGCAAGTAGACCTCAAGTTTAATTACATTTTATTGACATGTGTTTATAGAGTTATCGATTATTTTATTCAAATATTAAAACCTATAGTATATTATGTAGTAACAATCGTTATTCCTTTGTAATATTTTGCCAACGAAAAATGAAAATCACGATGTTCGTTAGTATAATTCGTTGCAGCAATACAGTTACTATAGAGCAGTCAACGAATTTTATTATGCTGGCAATATAATTTTTGTATATAGACTTATAATGTAAAGAGCTGTGGTCACACAGATATTTAGAAAATATAAAAAATGCTCGAAATTCGGATTTTTTTTGTTCGAAATGTCTTCTTTTTCGTGGCAGCTATAGTTTATATTTGTGAAATCGTGACTACGCTGAAAATTTCAGCCCAAAATTTAAATATTTAAGCGCTCAAGAATTTGGAATGTTTCTGAGTACTGTCTTTTGGACGTTTCCTAGCGACCCTTGAATATTAATAATAAAGCTTCTCGATTTATTCACCATCAATTTGTATCATAATGAAAAAAAATATAACCCGAGAAATAGAAACAATAAGTTATTTACATACTTTTTTATTTTTGAAGTGAAACTTCTTTACGGAGGCTAAAAGTGAACGATTTGAGGCGGAAAAGGGGAAGTAGCGCCAGAGGAGAAACATTGAGTAAAAGTTTAGAATAGGCGAGAAGGGGAATTGCTTGTACAGCAAGCCTTATATATTTTAAAGAGTGGGGGGAGTTGAGAACAGTCGAGTAGAATGGACGAGTGTAGTGCGCATGCGTCGTGATTTAACCACGTCATTCATATATAAATATTTATAAATAAATATATATACATATATATATATATATATATATATATATATATAAAATATTGGCCATTAGATCTTGTCGGGTAGTATAGCTTCGGGAAAAAAAAATCTCTGAAAATCAAAATATGTATAACTAGTTTTCTACTAGATGTAAAAATATATTTATACTAATTGAATGTAAAATTATAAATATGTATTGTAAAATAAGTCACTAAAAAAAATATGGTCAGTATTTAAAAATATGTAAAGAATTTTTGTGTGTACTTGAAAATATTTATAATTGAAAAGAACTAAATTAAAAAGTTAATTAAAAGAAATTTCTATAAATAAAGACACACCTCCATATAAATTACCGTATAAAATTTAATTGCAATAAATAAAAACATAAAAAATTAAAAATAACTGTAATTATAAAGGTATAAAATCATTTAAATATATTTAAAATATTTTCTTTAATTGAATAAATGAATGAATAAAAGTATGTAATTTCAAAGAGAACTAAAAAAAAATTACTATAAAAAAAAAATTCTAAAAACAAACATTCGCATAACTAAACATGTATAAAAGAAAATTAAGTAAAAATGAACATCTCGATAAATAAAATATCTATAAAAAATTAATTGTTTTTGAACATCTCTCTAAAATATAATATCAAATTAAATTTGATTATAGATATCATATTTTATAGAGATGTTCAAAAACAGTTAATTTTTATAGATATTTTATTTATAGAGATGTTCATTTGACATAATTTTTTTATATCTATATTTAGTTATGCAAAGATTTGTTTTTAGAATTTTTTTTTTCATAGTAATTTTTTTTTTGTTCTCTTTAAAATTACATACTTTCATTTATTCATTTATTCAAATAAAGAAAATATTTTAAATATATTTAAATGATTTTATACTTTTATAATTACAGTTTTTCAAAATTATTTATGTTTTTATTCATTGAAATTAAATTTTATACAGTAATTTTTATGGAGGTATATCTTTATTTATAGTAATTACTTTTTAACAACTTTTTAATTTAGTTCTTTTTAATTATAAATATTTTCAAATATACACAAATATTATTTACAAATTTTTAGATAGTGACCATGTTTTTTTTTAGTGGTTTACAAATCTAGAGATTTTTTTTATTGGGGCTTTTTTTTATTCCGTCATTTTACAATTCATATTTATAATTTTACATTTAATTAACATAAATATATTTTGAAATATTGAATTTTCTTCTTACAATTTATTGTTTTTAAATTTTTATATTTAGTAGAAAACTAGTTATACATAGTTTTATTTTCAGAGATTTCTTTTTTCCCAATGCTATACTATCCGACAAGATCTAATGGCCAATATAATATATATATATATATATATATATATATATATATATTTATATTAATTTATTTATTTATTTAGACCGACTTAAATATTAAAAAAGTTTCACTTCTATTGTGACCAGTGCTGCCAGAACGTGCGATATTTTTACCCCTTCCAGAGGGCCGTGCGCGCGATGCACACACGCAATTATGTCTATCGGTGTGTCGGGAAACCGAAAGAAGCCGAGAGAAACCGAGCGCTGTAAACAAGCGGAGGAGAAATGTTGCTCCCACCATGCGTCGTTTCGTACCCGCTTAGAGTTGCGTGTTCAAATCCGCACTCGAATTTGATTTTTTTTTTTTTATTATTTTTTAACGTAATAAATTTTTAAATATTTATTTGTTCAAATTTTTTAATTAATTGATAATTAAAAATTTTTTGAACAAATTTAAATGGCTATAAAATAGATAAATAAATATTAAAACATAATCCTCTCATTGTACTTTTATTTAATAATAAATTTTAGATTATTAATTGTAATTTTAATAAATAATTATTATTAAAAGTCATTTATTATTAATATTAGTTATTAGTTTTAAATGTTACTTAGAGTTTAAAATACAATTTTTATAAAAGCTGTTGCATTGAACCGTTGTTCTGATTCTGTGGACGTGCGACAATGTTTTTGTTTCAGGAGCTTCAAGTCGTGTGTTCACAACCGCGACTGAGTCGAATTTTTTTTTTTTTAAACTACTTAATAATTAATTATTTTCTAATTATCTTTAACTAATTTTTACAAAAAAACTTATCAATATTATTTAAATAAATAACAAAACGCAATTTTTAGACATTATTTATCGTTTTTTATCATTTGTATACTACTATCCGTAGTTCTAATGGTTAATTTATTATTATTAATAATTTAATTATATATAATAATATAATTATATATTATTTATAATAAATATTAGACTTAATTCTTACTTGAAGTCTAAGATACGACTTTTATCTTACTTCACGTCTTATAATTCTAAGTCGGATCAATGGACGCGTGCTATCGTTTTGGCATCACGTTCGCAGATTCGCGTGTTCGATTCCGCGACCAAAAATCAGTTTTTTTTTTTTAATTCGAATTTTTTTTTCTTTAATTTAATAATTTTAATGACATAGGTTTCCACATCACCCATGAGGTACTGTGTATCATGATGCGTTCCCGTCTTTTTTTTATGGTGGGTCCCCCAGAGGCCTATCAACCATAATATAAACCCGAAAACTCAAAGAACGTTAACAATTTTTTAAATGATAATAAAATTGATATTAAATTGCAAAGCTGTTGATATCAATGATACCTGACGTTAAAACCAAAAAAAGGAACAGTTTAAATTCACAAGGTCTGAATTCGCTTTGCGTTATAAGATCAACCTTGAAATCGAAAAAATTAAGTGCGAAAGGAATGCCAATTGACAAAAATTTAGTGGAAATGATGGAACCTTCCAAATTGTATACCGAAAAGAAGAAGCCCCAGTCTCAACAAATGAATGTACAGGCATAT
>CAXHJT010000019.1:0-13228 GCA_964016945.1 Microplitis deprimator
AATGTAGGAAATTCCATTAAGATCGGATAAGAACTGTAGACGCAATCGTGTCCTCAAAAGTCGGTTATATCCCATATATATGTATATATATATATATATACATATATATATATACATATATAAATTTTTCAACGAATGGTATTTTTGAACTCTACTCAACTATTTATGATACTTTATGATGAAATTCCTCGAAAAATCGACCATGAGGACAAATACAAAAGTTAGATTTTAAAAAAATCTACCTAAAAAGTTCTCGACTCCCCGAATTGTAGCTCTAATATATATAATTTTTATTTAACGTTGAAAATCGGCTTTTGCGCGGCAGTTGAGGCATGCGCGCGCCGTCACTCTAGTGAGCGTAGTTGTTAAATAATTAGGTAGATTTTTTTAAAAATCTAACTATTGTATTTGTCCTCATGGTCGATTTTACAAGGGATTTCGTCATAAACTATCATAATTAGTTGAGTAGAGTTCAAAAATACCACTCTTTGAAAAATTTATATATGTATATATATATACATATATATGGGATATAACCGACTTTTGAGGACACGATTGCGTCTACAGTTCTTATCCGATCTTAATGGAATTTCCTACATTTATTCTATGTGTGATTACCACGGTTAAATTCGAAGATGGGATGATTCGGTCGATTAGTTTAGAAGTCATGGCTGTCTGAAATTTCAACGATTTTTCGAAAAAATCAATTTTTAATCACTTTCAAGTCCATATAACTTTAAAACTACAACTCATAGATAATTTCTGCAAAAAGTATTTTAAAGCGTGACTAATAAGCTTTAATTTATGACCTCAAACTTTATATTTTGAACATTTCTTCCAATAATTTCATAGCCTTGCAAATTTTGATGGAATCAAAAAATGTTGAAAATATGGTTTTCAGTCCACAGAACTTATGCTTGTTCCATTATAATCCAGTTTTGTCAGTTGTATTTTATTGTGCACAAATTAACCTGTAAATTTCACTGCTATTTTATATTTTAGAAGTATTTCTGTTATTACTTATAATGTATCAAATGTACCTCTACTCCCAATGATTATCACTTGTCTTGTCATTACGATAGCACCCACAGTTCTTATCGGATCTTGATGAAATTTTTTACACTTATTCTATAGGCGATTACCTTGATCAGGTTCGAAGATGGGCTGAATCCCTCGAATAGTTTTGAAATTATGGCTGTTTGAAATTTTTATGATTTTTCGTAAAAATCAGTTTTTAATCAACGCTAAAGCTCATATAACTTCAATACTAATATTTATACACAAATTCCGTAAAAAGTATTTAAAAGCTTGACTAATAATCTCGCATGAATGACCTTAAGCTTTATGATTTGACTATTTCTTCCAATAATTTGATACCCTTGAACTTTTTAATGAAATCAAAAATGTTGAAAATATGGTTTTCATTACACATAACTTATGAATTTCCCATTATAATACAATTTTGTCACGTGTATTTCATTGTAAACAAAATAACCTGTTAATTTCACAACTATTTTATATTTTGAAGTATTATTGTTATTTTAACTGGGCTTGTCATGGTAACAGCGATTACAATTATGATCTCATACTAATTAAATTTTCAATACTTTATTTATGTGAAGGTTAGTTTGGTACATTACCTGTATAATGTTATGTCAAATCAACTATCTGAAGTTCTCTATCAATAATAATTGTTGTCTTTTTTTACCCTCACTCCTAGAAAACGAGTCTAATTTCATATCATGACTATACACTAACAAGATATGTATGTATAAAACTATTTTTTTATATCAATTAATTGAAAAATCTACCTTCCATTTCGGCTGCCGAATGGCCTTTTTTTTTTATGCAATTAAATATGAATTAAAAAATTTGAAAAAATACTTGTGTCATCTAGACACTTCAAAGAATATGATTCCGCGTTAATAAAAGTTGTATCATCATTTTTCAAAAAGTTATTCAATTTTTAATTAACATTTTTTTACGGCTATGTGTTGTCATAAAAGGCAGTATAAAAGTTTAAATAATTAATCTATAAATTTTTTGTCTCTTGGTGCCCTTTTTATAAACATGCTGAACAAGATGACGTGATGAAAGTTTATAAAATATTTTTATTTCATTAATTTTTGAAGTAACAAAAAAATTAAAAATTTAAATTATAACAGGGGTACTGCTACACTGGTCGTCCATAAATTTCTTTTTAAGGGCGCCACTGAAAGAATTAAACGGTCTTCTAGAACCGGTTCTTAATAATCAGGGTCGGTGTAAAACTTAATTGTAAGAGAAGTAAAGGAAGGATAGTTTATAATTAGTTAACACTTTATGTAATCTAACAATTTTAACTTTTATTTATTCAATAAATCTTTTTAACCTTATGACTTTTATAAACCTTATTACCTAACGTCAACTACCTTTGACTTATTAATTTAACCTTAACTAAGCCAACTACCTTTGGCTATATCACACACACACTCACCTTGAGTCTGCTGGACTATTTTACACACACTTTTATTTTAACCTCAATTCCACGCGGTCAACTAGACCCTCTACGTGGCTAAAACCTTATTTTACTTTCGCGCGGTCCCCTGGACCCACTACGTGATTTTAACACTACTTAATTATTATCAAATTCCATAATTTTCACTCACTCAGTCTTTTACCAATATAAAATTTCGTTATACCTATTTCTTTATAAATTAATCTCCATGTAATTATTTACCATTTTAAATCACTAATAAATTTTCCAATAACTAATTTCTTATAAACGTTAAACTTCCTTCATCCGCAATAAAATTAATTAATTAAAATTGAGTTTAAAGATATTTTTATTATTAATTAATTAATTTACAACTAATTTCCCTATTATCACTTTTATTACTTTCTAGTTTAATAATTATCTGTAATTAAAATAAATTTCCGTCAGAAATTTTAATACCACATTTACCCGTTTCTCACTTGATTTTTCCAAGTACACGAAACTTAATTATCGATCTTCACGTTTTACTTCTCGACACATTTAACGTTATAAATTATTAATTGATTTTATTTAATTTATGAATTAATGACTAGTTAATAATGACTAGATCGCAATTCATTTTCCGGCGAATGCTTTACACAACCTGCCTGGAAAATTCTACGACGCAGTAAATCTGGCAATGGCCTGGAATCGTGAACGACGCCCTGGATCCGGTTAGACAACGTCTGGCTTAAATTAGTTTCAACAAAATTTATACTTATTAATTTATTACGGGCCTAGACGCGGATTACTCCGACGAACGACTACGTATTTTTAAATTAAATTAAATTCTGGCTTGGGCCTAGAACTATAATTTAATTAATACCTGATTTAATTCCTGATGCTTTACTCCTAGTGTTTTCTCCGTCTCGTCTTGTTAGATTCCTGGTCTCGCCTTGTCCAGTTCCTTCCGTGTGCGTATTGATGGTTATCCAGCCCTGCCGGTTCTGTGTGTCTACGTCTTGATAGTTAACCGGCCCTGCCGGTTCTGTGTGTCTACGTCTTGATGTTTAACCGGCCCTGCCGGTTCTGTGTGTTTCTGCTGCTGTCTTCCGTTTTTAATAATTTCACTCGGTTGTCTTCGGTTGTTATCAGAAAACTACCCCTCTACTTAATTTTGATTGGGCCTAGTATTCGAGTATTATCAATTAGCACGCCCGGCGACAAGTCGAAAAACTCAGGTAAATGCTTATTTGGAGTTCCGGGTAGGGTAAATGACCATCAGTGAAAAGTCACGATTTTGGTCGATAAAATAAACCATTTTACCCTGTTACAAAATAATGTCTGTTAAATAATTTTTTTTTTTTCAATTTTAAGCTATTACTGATTTCATATTCTTGTTAGGCATTATATGATTACTTTTTTAATTTTTTTATGCCATTTGTTTATAAATTTTTTTATGAACAAATGGATTAATTAAATACTTTTGAAAAATTTTTTTTCACCATATTGTTAGCATAAGAAAGTAATGATTTAAAAAAAAAAAAAATTTTCCTTAAAAACAATATCTTATTATTTATAATCGTTTTTTTCATATTTTGATTATTTAAATAAATAATTAAGGAATCGTTTTTTTTAAATCATAATTTGCATTTCTAAATATAATGGCAAAAACACATTTTTTTTGTCACCAATTTATACATTTATTTATTTAACAATTTGTTATAAACAATTTTTTTTTTTTTAATTTAATTTTTTTTCTCAATTATAAAAAACATTCGTATTTTGGAGCACGACAAAGTCCAATCACATGGGGCTGGCAATAGCCTATCGAACAAGGTACTTGCTTACCACAGCGTTGGATCAGGTTCGATTCCGGCATGCCCCAATGAATTTTATTTTTCACAATACTATTTATGTGCATTACATTGGCAGCTCTCTGGTGGTGGAATACCGACGATTTTTCGAGCGAGTGGAAGTGGCGCCGACTTCATTACAAAATGATAGCGGAACACAAAAACTCGATTGAATCTGCAGGACTCTGCTGCCTCTATGACTAGGCTAGCGGGTGGGGCTTCTTATCAAAGAAGAACACCTGTATCGGCCGAACATTGATGGTGGCGGAGGCCCATAAACATTCGCAGAACCTCTAGCTTCGGTGTAAGCCAACGTGTCAAAGCAATAATAGAGGGAGTCCTCCACCACCAACGTTGCCCTTGGATAACAGGCATCCTTCATTGTATAAGTGCCTTATCTTACACAGTGGGCTCTGTAGGATGGACCATAAAACACCCACATTAACTTCCTAGGAGACATAATTTCGGATGACAAGACCCCCCGATGACAAGGACACGACGTAAGATGGCTACGGCAGCTGGAAGCTAGGACTCATAGCGACGGGATTACGACGGTGGGCTTAGCTAATGCTAGGTCCCGGTTCTTCCTGAATCAGTGGGGACTGCTGACAGCGGCTGTGTCCCGCGACGTGTTTCCTTAGACTCGGGGCGGGGAATCACCGATATAAAAACTATGTCTCCTCCATCTATCAACTCACAAATAATATTATCTACAATAGTTAAATTATATATAGTTGTCGGAAGGACAGTGGGCTTGCTAAGTTCATTGTTAGGTGAACTGGCAAAAACGCAAGGCCTAATAGCGATGATCACCAGGACCGCGATCCTCTCCGATTACTATAAAAATTGTCCTCAATGGGCCCGGGTACAATGGCTAACACAAGCTGAGTGCCCGGTTAAAATTCAATTCAATTCAAGTCCAATCACTGACTCCATTTGTCAACAAATAAATTACTGTAACTTTTTCTATTTTCCATTTAAATCACACGGGGAAAAAAATTTTATTTTTTTATAATTTTTTAGCTCACAATCCAATGCACGGATTTTCATGCACGGTAACATTTTTTTAGAAAATTGAACGCTCTACAAAAAAAGGTTACATATCATTTTTTGATAAATCCAACTGTTCAAAAGTTATTTGAGCTTAAAATCAAATTTTTAGAAAATTTTGAGATCTTTTGACTTTTCCGGTGAAATTATCAATTTTATCACAAAATGTCATAAGAACTTCTTTGTAGGTAATTTCCACCTTACAAATTAAGTTCTTCGAAATTCCACATTTTTTTTTCGACTTATTTTCATTTCAATGTTAAGCTCTTAAAAAAGTAGTTTACTGTTTGATTTTAATAGCTTGACATTGGAATGAAAATCACTAGAAAACATTGCGGAATTTCGAAAAACTTTATTCGCGATAATTTGTAAGGAATGAAATTACCTACAAAAAAGTATATATGACATTTTGTGATAAGACTGATAGTTTCGCCGGAAAAGTATGAAGATCTCAAAATTTAATATAAATTTGACTTTAAGCTCAAATAATTTTTGAACAGTTGGATTTATCAAAAAATGATAAATACTTTTTTCTTTATTGTTGAATTTCTTACAAAGATATTTATCGTGCATAGCAATCCGTTGATTGGTTTGTGAGCTAGAAAGTTTAAAAAAAAAAAAAAAAGATTTTTTCCCGTGTTATTTAAATGGCAATTAAAAAAACGGATTGAGGCAAAGCGTAATATCATTATAAAGAGCTCGGATTGGTACGAAAATTTTTATTTTCAGATATACTTTTAATTTTTGGATACCATTATATAAATGAAAAAAATAAAAAAAAAAAACATTTGTTTTGTTTTTAAAACACCCTAATCTTTAGGCATACAAATACTCTTAGTTCAATATATTATTGAACCCCATTTAAAAATTTATTATACATTTTTCAAATTTGTACTCAGCTACTTGTGCTGAGGTAAAATAAGATTTTACTAAAATTTTATACAATAATTTTCTTACGGGCAGTATGAACTAATTTGTATTTTTAACTTTGCAAATAGCTTACCAATACCCCTTACACAATAATATTCATAAACATCGTTTATTGAATGGTCATCTTTTGAATAACAAAATTCATGTCAATATTGTTATTAGGACTATCTAGCGGAACACTGGCTCGTGCAGTTGAATGATTCAAACGCTGTGAACTAGACGTTTAACTCATTAGGTTTTGTTCAGATGTTTCATTCTAAGGTTGTTTTGAGTTATTCCTAATATAAGTATTTCGTTCAGTTCAAGTTATAATATGGTGGGAATAAAATTCACACCCTTACACTCACGCCTTTCCGTTAATCCGATTGAACACGAAGGTTTTTACTCACCGACATAAAACAACAGAATGAATTTTTTTAAGATCAGAACGAAAAGATAGTATCTTAAGCCGAATACTCATCGTATTGTAATATGATCGGTCTTCACACGAGGTTTTCTTCAACTGTCTACTCCCAAGAAAAAATTTTTATATATAATCATATAAAATTATGTATAACTCGATTATATATAATCATATATGAAAAATGGCCAAATATAATCATATATAATTATATATAATTGTATATAATTATATATAATTATATTTGACCATTTTACATATATGATTATATATAATCAAGTTATATTAGGAGTACAAATAACTTTCCGCCGTTTTATTGTAGATGGCGCGGCACGGAGTTTCGGTTAGCTTTCGCAGATGATAACCGGCTTAAAAGATAGTTTGGACATTCAAGAACAACATAACCTATTAATATCATTGATTTTATATTGGTAAAATATAATTTTTATAAGTTGAAAATGTCAAAATTTGAGCCAAGTAAGCGTCATTTGCGGGAAATATTAGTTTACTTCTTTAATTTAAAGAAATCTGCTGCTGAGGCGCATCAATTGCTCGTAGAAGCAATGGTGAGGGTGCTTTGAGTGAGAGAACGTGTCGAGAGTGGTTTCAAAAGTTTAAAAACGGTGATTTCGACGTAGAAGACAAAGATCGCAGTGGAAGGCCAAAAATTTACGAGGATGCAGAATTGGAGGAATTATTGGAGGAAGATTCATCTCAAATACAAAAAGAACTTGCTCTAACATTAGAAGTCACTCAGCAAGCAGTCTCACATCGTTTAAAATCATTAGGAATGATTCATAAACAAGGAAATTGGGTTCCGTACGAATTAAAGCCGAGAGATATTGAACGCCGATTATGCTTAAATGAAATGCTGCTAGCTAGACATAAAAAAAAGGGTTTTTTACATCGTATCATAACTGGTGATGAGAAGTGGATACATTATGACAATCCAAAAAGAAGAAAATCATGGGGATTACCTGGCCACGCGTCAACATCAACAGCAAAACCGAATATTCACGGAAAAAAACTTATGCTGTGTATTTGATGGGATCAGCTAGGTTTAGTGTATTATGAGTTGCTTAATCCGAGTAAAACAATTACTGGAGCCCTCTATCGAATACAATTGATGAGATTGAGCCGAGCTCTGAAGGAAAAACGCCCTTAATACTATTCTAGACACGAAAAAATTATTCTTCTGCATGACAATGCTCGTCCACATGTTGCGGCTCCCGTGAAAAAGTACTTGGAAACACTTGATTGGGAAGTGTTACCCCACCCGCCGTATTCACCAGACATTGCACCGTTCGATTATCACCTGTTCCGGTCCATGGCACATGCTCTGACGGCGCAGCGGTTCACATCTTATGAGGATACCAAAAATTGGGTTGATTCGTGGATAGCCTCAAAAGACAAGGAGTTCTTCAGACGTGGGATTCGAATGCTGCCTGAGAGATGGGAAAAAGTGGTTGCAAGTGATGGGCAATATTTTAAATAAATTTATATTATCGTTCTTCTATAATAAATATTTAATTTGTGTTAAAAAACGGCGGAAACTTATTTGTATTCCTAATATATAATTAAAAAATATTTTTGAGAAAAAAAAAAAAAAATAAATTAAATACTGAATTTTTGATTTGATTATTATTAAATTATAAATTATAGCAATAATTTATAAAAAAAAAAAAATTTTTTGCGTAAATTCTATTCGGAAAGGTTCTACTATATACACCAAAAAAATCAGCGTAGCAACAGAACAATTATTTACGAAGTTATAAACAATCAAAGTTGGTGCTTGAATTTCTACCCCCTCCCCCAAACCACGTTTTTTAACCTTCAATTGTTTACATCTCGAAAAAAATTTTTTAGGTTTGTGAAATTTTGGATAGGAGTAGAAGAGACTTCAATCTACCGATCTATATATTTTACGTTTCAATGCGATTTTTTTAAACACAACCCAGATAGCAAAATGACGTCTTGATGAGTTCTGAATGAGTTCCTATTTATAATTTGGACGTCTCATCAACATCTTAAAGAAGTCTTCAAGAAGTTCTCAAGATGTCGAATGAGCCACCTAGCGAGCTCAGTAAGACGTCTTTAAAAAGAGTTCTCAAAGAGTTCTTTTTTCTGAGTTCGCAAATAAGACTTCAGTATGAATTTACCATGACGTCTTTAAGGAGCTTCTAGTTTTGACTTTAAAAGAAGTTTAAAAATGAATACATTTAGAAGTCACAAAACTGACGTCTTATTTATGGCGTCTTCAAGAACTCTTAAATAAGAGTTCTTAAAAATGACACCTTTAAAAAGTCATTGTAAGTAGACTTCTTGAGGACGCCTTCAAAAAGTTGTCGTAAAGCAGTCATTCCGACTTGAATGCTGTCTGGGAAGTTATTCATGTTTTAAATTTAGGGTCAATACTTTATAACTAGATAGTAAGTATTGGTCATTGAACTAAATGTATTTTGTTTATGAATTTTACTTGATTGAATTACGGCTGTGATATAATCTGCACCCCTGCAATAATCAAAACAAAATATAGTCATCTAACATTAGAAAATTCCCGTGACGTAGGCAGGTAACAGCTAGTAGTTCTGTATAGTTATACATAGTTTTATTTAATTATATAGGGTCATTATCCATATATAATTATACATAATTATATATAATTTTTTTCACTCGGGCACACTGTGAAAAATTCCCAATAAATTTTACTATGGGTGCATAGTAACACTGAACTATAAGGAAACTGATACAAAATTTACAAGTGTCCCATAGTAAACGTATTCGCATAGGCCACAACCGTGTAGTCTGCGCATAGTAAACGTTTACGCAGACTACACGATTGTGGCCTATGCGAATACGTTTACTATGGGACACTTGTAAATTTTGTATCAGTTTACTTATAGTTCAGTGTTACTATGCACCCATAGTAAAATTTGTTGGGAATTTTTCACAGTGCACCGTTTGTTCGTCACGCCGAAGTTTTACGCCGCCATGTATTTAATGTGGCGATGTGGCCAAGTATCACAACTATGATTTTTCAGAATTCAAACCCCATCAGATTCTACGAATAAACAATTGTAAATTTTTTGACTAGAATAAAAATTTTGTATTGAGCAAAAAATATAATAGAAAGAGATGAATTAAATCAGTTTGAAATAAGTTGCTGGTGGAAACTGGCATCACTGTGCATAAACTCAACGCCCGAGATTACTTGTGTCAGCGATAAATCACAGTGTTTCTTAGGTTTTCTAAAAAAAAAAAAAAAAAAAAATATATTTTTTTAATATTTAAAATATCGGAAAACTACTGTAACTAACAAATGCAACAGCCCAGAAAAACCTTAACTATCCAAGGCACATCCAAAAAAAAATCTTAGAAACGATTTTCATTATTTATCATTTTATTCGAAGTTTGGTAGACGTTGGTGACCAATAACTAATAAGACGTCTTTATTACATAATAAAGTACGTTTATTGTTATAAATGAGTATATAATCTGAAATATCGTCGAATTGAAAGTGTTTTCTTTTAATTTATTTGAATTAGTAAACCTTTGTTTCCGTACAACTTAGATTCCTAATTACCTTAGTCTTTATGCTGCGAATAGTTTTATAATAACAATAATCCTGCGTTCAAATAAAGCAATAAATAAATGGAATAAAATATGCATACATAAATATATATATATATATATATATATATATATATATAGTTGAAAAAGAGACAAAATCCCAAGACACTGTTAGGGCGTCGCATACAAACAATTCTTATGAACTAAAACTTACAACAAAAGGCTTTACTTACGTTCTTTGTCTGAAAGTTTTTCAAATTATGACAGTGAGTAAAAGGTAAAAAAGGTGGAATATCCTTTTAGATTGCTGTGATATTTTATTTGTATGGAAAGGACAATTAAAAAAAAAAATAACAAAAAATTCAGACTTTTACAATGCTTCTTTGAATCCATATTTCGTCGATCTTGAACTCCGTGTCACTACATTATCTTTTTCTCACCAACTTTTTCCCACTCCACGCTTGTAAATTCTTGATTTATGTCACCTTGTTCAAGGGGCATACTATTTTTATCCTAAAAGGTTGTTAATTTCAGTATCAGAATATACCAATCCGATATTATTCCCGATGGAGCTAAAATTAGAAAGATGTTAAGAACGGCCGTATTTATTTCGAATTATTGTTTGAGGAAGGTTTATATTAATTCACTCGAAGTTTATACAGTATCTCTTAGTAACCTAGGTCTGGTAAAGTCAGTACGATAGAGTTACTATACGATAGGAAACGATGTCAACTTGTCAACGGTTAGATTTTTAAGCAAAGTTTAAGTATTGCCCACAGAATTTGAGTCCTAAGTAGTTGTAGATCAAGGAGGTTTATTCCTGTCATTGCTTATCAAAATCACTAAATGTCACAAGTCGTAGTTTGGTATGTGGCCGTGCTGAAACACGTAGAAAATTCAATTGGATTTCATGTGATACTTGCTACGGATGGGTACATGATGGGTGTTTAAAATATTTGATTAAAACAAGTTGAAACAAATGGAACGAGATAATTATTCATACAATTGCGATTTATGTTGCAGATGGTTACAAGACTGAAAAATTATATCATAATTAAATATTAAAAATATATTTTTATAAAAATATGTTGTTACATTAGAGTGTCCGTTATTTCCCAAATCGATTTTTATTTACCGATCGCCTACTGAATCTTTAGTTTATGACCTAAAAAAAAAATATTCAACACAGACAAGCTTTTAATTTTCACATTAAACCGTGCCGGAATAATTTTATATTTCCCATTTAAATAACATGGAATTTTTAGACTTTTGACTTTAATTTTTTTTCTCAGAAACACATAGGAGTAAAAATTTGATTGAAGCATATTCTGATAGGAAATTGAACGCTCTACAAAAAAGTTCTCTTCTGAATTTTCGATAAAATAACTCTTTTAAAGTTATTTAACGTTAAACTTGTGTTTGTTATTGATATAAAAAAATATATGAACGAATATATTAAAAATATATTTAAAATACATGAATATGTATGTAAAATATATTTTACATGTATAAAACATATATTTCTATTGTATCACTTTTGGCCGTTTTTCGTATATCTAAAATCTATTTGGAATATATGCATACATATATAAGCAATATATGCGGAATAGATTTGGAATATATTTCAAGAAATACATATAAAATATATGAAAATAAATTTTACATATATTTTAGTTGTATTCGCAGACTCAGGGTCGAGTACAAGAGAAGTGTTCCAATGGAGCAGTCCGACCAGATCGTTCCACTAGAGCACCAGGTGCTCCGAATATTGGAGCTGACCAGTGGGTCAGGACTTCCTGGATTTTTGTAAAAAAGGAGTAAAAAAAAAATTATTTTTAGCCAATCAGACAGCTCGACTTGAGCACAAAGTGCTTCAAGTATCGAAGCTGTCCAAGATGACCAGGAGTCTGGATTTTTGTAGAAAAAAATGAATAGGAGTAAGAAAAAATTATTTTCAGCCAATCAGACAGTTCCACTTGAGCCACGAATGCTCCAAGTGTTGAAGCTGTCTAAGATGGCCAGGACCCTCCAGATATCTTCTTGACTAAGAAAGAGTAAAAAAAGCTAATTTTAGTCATTTAGTTGGTGTCGCTGGAGAACTAAGTGCTCCAAATGTAGAGCTGTCCAATGTGGCCAGAGGTCTGCTTTCTATATTTCCAGTACTTATACAAATATCAGAAAATAAAAAAGTTATCGTTTATAAAACAAAACTAATTACTTGAATACTTATTCGAATGCAGCATTTCTAATTTAATTTATTTTGTTCATTTATTTATTTGTTTTTTATTTTTTTTTTCTTTATAATTTCTAAACCTGTATACAGTCAATTTTTCTATCAATCGTAGTGTCTTGACATCCAGACAAATTTTTCTGACATAATCTATAAATCGTTACTTGACTGATTGAACCGTTGTCGGTTGTTCAGCTTATAAGCTTTTTCAAAGTTTTTTGATTATAAATGAATATATTATTTACTACAAATTAATATTTATTCGCTAAAGAAGTTTCACCGTTGCTAAATTTAATTTTTTATATTTAAGACATTAACACCCGATTGTTCAAAAGTTTCGTGTTCCTTAACGTTTAGTGGATAAATATTATGAACCATAACAGAAGTCTCGTTACATATAAACTTTATAATATCAATAATTCTTCTGTGGCAATTTCATCCCGAACTAAACGACGCTGGAAAAAGAATAAATTTAAGTTAGTAACAGGATTGGTTTATACTTGTATATATTATTTTGTGCTATGTTTATAGAAGTTCAAATATTGTAATTACTATTTTTTTAGTTCACTATTGAGATCACCAGCAGTAGAATCATTTAACTTGATGGTATGTACTTACGATGTGATATAAACTTCATAAATAAATTTTAACCGCTATTGGAATTTTTATTTTAATTATTTAATTTTTTATTTTATTCGATATAAAACAAAATATATTTGATTAAAAATAATATTTTC
>CAXHJT010000020.1:0-64184 GCA_964016945.1 Microplitis deprimator
TAATGTCAAGCTCTTAAAATCGATCAGAAGACTATTTTTTTATGAGCTTGACATATATATATTAGACTGTGTCAAAATAAGTGTTTTTTTTTTCGATTAAATGTATCTTAAAAGTTTCTTCAATATAAAAAAAATTCTCCTAAAGTTTGAGCTCAATATCTCTAAAATTGAGCTAGCGCAAAGGGGGCTCTCCTTTCCCATTTAAATAACATTGTAAAATTTTTTTTTTTTATTTTTAAAATAACTTTACAAAGAATTTTTTTTTTTAATTTTGTTCTCCGCTATCTTATAGGAAATTTAATTGTCTACAAAATTGTTTATGTCCATTTTTTTTCTAAGCTCAACAGAAACGAAGTTACAGAGGACCGAATCGGAGGAAAAAAATACCCGAGTAAAAACGTAAAATAGCCGCAACATCGTTACAACAGCGCCGCACGGGCTCTCAATGCCCGCAACATTACCGCAACACCGCAGCAATAAATTTGCAACAAAATAATAAAATTTTAATTTCCGCAACACCGCTGCAACAAGGTTATGTTAAAATAAAATTATGATTGCCGCAACACCGCTGCACCACAGCCGCAACACTCGACAAACGAATCGTATATATTCAAGATTTGTTCAAGAGAAACCGTGAACGAAAGAATTGAAAAAAATTTTTTTTTTTAGTTTTTTTGAAATTTCTCAAAAACGACTCGATAAATCAATTTTAAAATTTAATCAGCTCTAGAACTCAATAAAACGCGTCGATTGCCACCTCAACCGTTGCAATCGGTGAATTCGTTCGGGACCCTGATTAAACAACTGAATTCGATCGAATTAAAACAGAGTTAAATTTTTAATTCTATTTAATTCAGATAAATTCTGTTAATTCGGTACCTAACTTAAAAATAAATTCTGTCTAATTCGGCAGGAAACCAGAATTTGTCCAAATTAAAACGAATTTAAATAATTCTATTCGGTTTAATTCTGATTAATTCGAAAATAATTCTCCAATCTCTGGTTCTGAATCCGAATTAAAACGAATTTGAAATTTTCAAATCGGTTTTATTCTGTTTAATTCAAATTCAAATTTTCAATTCAGTTTAATTCTGTTTTGCAGAATTCGACAGAATATAACAGAATTGAAATTTTGAATTCGGTTGAATTCAGTTGTTTAATCAGGGGAGATATCGTTGGGGAAAAAATGGTAAAAAACGTTATTTTTCCAAAACAAAGGCACTCAAAAGTATTTTCGAGCTCGAAAATGTATTCTCGACAATGTTTTCGAGCTCAAGGAGCTCGACATGTTTTGCAATAATTAAAATTATTGCAACATGTTTTGCAATAATTAAAATACAGAATGTATTTACTGACATCTGTTATTAAATTTTACTACAATATTGTAATTTTGACTATATTTTTTTCTCCATGTAAAGTAAATTAGCAGTGAATTTTTGGTAAATTCATAGTAAATATACAGTAAATTAGCAGTGAATGTACAGTGGATATCCTGTAAATTTCTTACTATTTTACTCGTAAACTTTGGAACTGAAAATAATAATAATAATTACGAAGTATGAATTACTTTATTATAATTTAGAATTATTTTGACATCTTATAAATTTTTTTTAAAAAGGAAAGCTCCATATATACACACAGTTATTCAGACGTCACATGGGAAATGATATGAACAAATGTTCGGGGCCTCCTAACCTCGCGTTCTAATGAAAACTCGATTTTCGAATATCGAGGTAAAAAAAAAGAAATTGTCAGTCTACCACTCTAAAGCTACGATTTGACGACTGTGGTGTCAAATCATCGTAAAATTATAGTCAAATCACCATTAATTTACCAAGGAATCGTGGTGAAATCACCATTAATTTACCGTGGAATCATGGTGAAATCACCATTAATTTACTGTGAAATCATGATTAAATCACTATTAATTTACTCTAAACTCGCAGTGAAATCACAGTGAAATCACTACTAAATCACAATGACAAAATGGCACAAAATGACTGTGAATTCACGATGAAATCACCGTAAATACACCGTAGAATTACGGTGGAAGTGAATTCACTGTGATTTTACAGTGATTCCAAGTCCTCGAGGATTTACTCGAGGCGGTCAGCGCTTATTTATATTTGATAAAATATAGAAAAATAACTTTATCAATTATTACTCATATCCTTAACGTTTGAATATCTTAAATAATATTATTCTATTATTATATTATATTATTTTATATAATTAATTAAATACTATGGAAATAACTTGGTTATCGATATTCGATATAATTAGTTAGATTTCAGGTCGGTAATTAGAGAAGTAAATGCCCACGTCATCTGACGTACAGGCTGGGGCGTAACAGCTGTGTTGCGGCAGAGATTTTAATAAAATTTCGACAGCGTGCAGCTGTGTTGCGGCTGTTACAGCAGAGAATAAGAATTTAGCGTGCGGCGATTTTGTCCTCCAAACGACTGTGTTGCGGCAGAAGATAAAAATTTAATTTTTTAAACGTCAAATTTTATTTTTTACTAGGGTAATTAATGAATTAATAACAGAAAAAAATGTATTATTTCAACTTATTAATTAATTAACTCAGTTCACTTCATTATTCATCTAAAATTTTCGAATTCAACATTGTTTCAAATTCATAACAAAACAAAATTTACAATAAAACAGAAATGAATTATAATTATAATTAAAACAGAACCCGGGAAAAAATGATTTTGCCTAATTATATATAATTATACATAATCACTTATATATGATCAGATCCAAAAATTGGCCAGATCTGATTATATATATATTCATACATGATTATATATAATCATGCATGAACGAATATAGTAATTTTTAGAATCTTATTTAGAATATCTGTGAATTATTAATTAAGTAATTTAATTAGGATTTATTGTTATCATCAATATAAATGGTGGTTAAATTTAAATAAAAAAAAAAAAATTACTATCCGTCAACTACTATTTAAATACGAGGTCACCCGTCCAATTCATGTCCCACGTCGATGCTGCTTAATTTTGGTGATCGCTGGATCGTAGTCTGATCCTCTAGTCTCCCGGGAAAAAAAATTTATATATAATTATATATAATTATATATAAATTCTTAGATAAAATTAGATATGAGTTTTGGTTTGATCTAATTTTATATAGTTATATATAATTTTATATAATTTTATATAAAATAATTCCATAAAGTTATATATAAATAAACTGTCATAAAAAAAAAAAAATCTCGCCGATTAATGGACTCGAACCTGAGTCCTTCGGGATCGAAGTCTGATCTCTTATCCACTATGCTGGATCACACACTTGACGGGAAGAAGTGAATTTTATTTATTTGAATACAAATAAACTTAAGAAAATTAAAGACATCAATAAATGATTGATTTTGTTATTTGCATTGTATTAAATTATATTATTGTTTATAGGGTAAAGAGATCAATAGCGATATACCCACTAATAGCGGGACGATAATTACTTCTCTTGGTAAATTAAAAAAAATGAGAATATATTAAGTGAAAACTTTTTAAACTTAACTAAAATCTTTTAAATTTTATGTCTAAGTTTTTTATAACTTAATTCATTGTTGAAACTTCAAAATTTCTTAGCTTCCATCCCACTTTTGTTCTTGTTAGACTATTTTCAAGAAATTTGAAAAAAGTTTGTATATACTTTATAACATTTATGATTGCGGTAAATTATAAAATTTTATAAAATATAAAATCAGTTATTCCGGATAATCTTACATTATTTGATCGTATCTAAATTATCGCTGGTGGAAATTTTTCGGACTTTTCTCTGAAAAACTCAGTTCTAAACTTCTAAAGACTTTTCCAAAGTCCTAAAGACTTTTTCAGAGAAAAGTCCGAAAAATTTCCACCAGGGATTTCACAAAATATTATGATTCACACACCCACACACCTTAATAATCACTCAGGAATCGTCATTAGATAGAATTTCTTAGAACTCAATTATATAAAATTTTATATAATTATATAAAATTATATAAAAAAATTTCGACCGAATATATAAATATATATGATTATATATAAAATAATGTAATTATATATATTTATATATAATTATATAATTATATATATAAATATATAGTTATATATTTTTATATAATTAAATTAGAAAGATTTATATAATTATATATAAATATATATAGTTATATGAGACTATATATGAATTTTTATAATGATATATATTTATATATAATTGTATATTTTTATATATAATTAAATATGAAAATTTTTTAATTATTAGATATAATCATATATAATTGTACAAAATTATATAAAATTATACAGAATTTTATATGATTATATCTAATTATATATAATTTTTTTTTCCCGGGCTGTTACACACTTATAATTAATAAAGTTTATGGCATTATTTAACTCAATAAATAATCAAATTGATACATCCTACGTAAATAATGCACCTAATAATGAATTTGGTTTTGTACATAAATTACAATAGAATTCATTAGATACATATAATCAAATTTATTTATCTATAAACTTATAAATATCCGTATATAAATCGATATCGATTTATACTTTCAAATTGATGTCGAAATTGAACATTTTTAAGTATTGGGGATTTGAGTTTGATTGATAGTTGACAAAATAAAATTTAATAAAATTGATATTAAAAAATTATCATATTATATAATATATATATATATTACATAAGAAAGAAAAAAAATTTTAATTCTTAAAAAAAATATTTTGTTTTCAAAATTTATACAGAAAATAAGTAAGATTTCAGTAATTTTTTTAAAACACCTTACTGATTATTCATAGTATATCCCTTTCGGAATTGCCATAACGGTATTTTCCCGGTATTTTTTGGGTATTATTACCCTGGTTAAAAAAGAGAATTAAAGAGAATTAAAAATTAATTGAATCCTTTTTAATTCTCTTCAGAGAATTAAATAGAATTAAAAAGAATTCATATTTAGAAATTTTTAATACTTTTTGATTCTCTTCAGAGAATTAAATAGAATTAAGGAGAATTTATATTTAGAAATTTTCAATACTTTTTAATTCTCTTTAGAGAATTCAAATGTATTAAAAGTCTTTTAATTTAGATCCTATTTTATCCTTCATGGGCAATTAAAGAGAATTAAAAGCTATTCCCAAGAAAAATATAGTTAGCCCGAACTGGGATGGATATCCCGCACAAAATAATACAATATCTATATCAGATATATATATATATAAATATATATATATATATATATATATATATATATATATATATATATATATATATATATATAGGACGTGGAGCAGGGTATACTGCGCCACTACCACTAGGTAATTAGCACTCGGCTACTTGGTAGCAGTGGAGTGCTGACTGACGGAAACGTCCGCTGCTATCGCTCCTAATACTTCTACTATAAGTGTCCATATCGGAGAAGCCTACACGCTCTAGCGGTGAGCGCGGAACTGTCATTCGCTCACTTACTCTCTCCCGCCGGATTGTTGGTCGGCGAGCGTCTCACGTTCACTCTTACATTTTTTTCCTGCTGCTTTTTTCTCTTTTAATGACTTTTTTTTTTTCAAAAATTTCTCCATAAAAGAAAATAACATTCCACGTATAAAATTACTATTTCTTTTCTTTCCCAAAATAAAATTTTAATGAATGAATAATAACTATTTATTATAATTTTTTTTTCAAAGTAAAAAAAAAAAATATTTTTTTTTCTTATGGTTACAATTCTCTCGAATTCTCAGCGAGAACAGGAATTGCAACATTAGTTTGAAATTAAAAAAAATAAGTTATAATTGAACTTTTTCGGATCTTCTTTTATTCTCTCGAATCCTCGGCGAGAACAGAAATTGCAACATTATTTTAGAATTGAAAAGAATAAGTTGAAATTAAAATTTTTGAATCCTTTTTTATTCTCTTGAATCCACCGCGAGATCAGAAATTGCATCACTATGTTAGAATTAAAAAGAATTAATAAGAATTAGACTTTTTCGAATCCTCTTTTATTCTCTCGAATTCTTAGCGAGAACAGATATTGCAACATTATTTTAGAATTAAAAGGAATTAGTAAGAATTAAACTGTTTCGAATCCTCTTTGATTCTCACGAATTCTCGGCGAAAACAGATAATGCAAAATTATTTTAAAATTAAAAAGAATTAGTTAGAATTAAACTTTTTCGAATCCTCTTTTATTCTCTCGAATTCTTAGCGAGAACAGATATTGCAACATTATTATAGAATTAGAAAGAATTAGTTAGAATTAAACTTTTTCGAATCCTCTTTTATTCTCTCGAATTCTTAGCGAGAACAGATATTGCAACATTATTATAGAATTAGAAAGAATTAGTTAGAATTAAACTTTTTCCAATCCTCTTTTATTCTCTTAAATCCTCCACGAGAACAGAAGTTCCAAGTTATTTTCGAATTGAAAAGAATTAGTTAGAATTAAACTTTTTCAAATCCTTTTTTATTCTCTTGAATCCACCGCGAGAACAGAAATTGCAACATTATTCTAGAATTAAAAAGAATTAGTTGGTATTAAACTTTTTTGAATTCTTTTTTATTCTCTCGAATTCTGCGCGGGAACAGAAATTGAATAATATTTTAGAATTAAAAAGAATTAATTAGAATTAAACTTTTTGAATCCTTTTTTATTCTCTTGAATCTTCAGCGCGAACCGAAATTGCAATATTTTTTTAGAATTAAAAAGGATAAGTTAGGATTAAAAATATTTAATCCTTTTTGATTCTTTTTAATCCTAAAATGATAATAATTCTTTCGCTAGTTGAAGGAGAATTAAAAAGGATTTATTTTAGGTTCGATTTGAATTCTCTGGAGAATTAAGAGTATTAGAGAGTATTAAGTAGCATTAAAAATGTGTGCTTTTTTAATCGTTTTTAATTCACTTTTTTAACCAGGGTATTACGGTATACCCACGGTATAAATGCGGTATGTTTGTGAAATTTTATTACCGCATTAATACCGTAAATATATTGTGTTGATACCAAATTTACATAGGGATTATACCGTATTTATACTGTGGTTATACCGTATTTACGCTCCCGCTATACCGTATTTATACGATGATTATACTTCATTTGTATAGTTTTTATGCTGTACTTAAACGTCGGTTATACCGTACTTATACGGCCGCTATACCTCATTTAAACAGTGGTTACACGGTATATATACAATAGTCGCACAATATTTATACGGTGTTTATGCCGCATATATAGTGGTTATGCCGCATGTATACGGTGATTATGCCGTCTCACTTTTACAAGCTGAAAAATACTTTTCATATCTTTTAGTTTTAATAACAAGCAATCTTCATATTCTATAACAGATACAATATGTTTTACTGCTACTTGCATTCTTAAATGACTCATCTCTTTACTATGTTCTGCTTTCAATTGTTTAATAAAAAAATACAATTCATTTTCACTTTCAAAAAAAAATTTTTTTCAAAAAAATTTCTCTCATATTAAAAAATGAAAACTCTTGAAACTGGTGAAAATTTTTCAATTTAAACAGAAATATGCTGACTTGAGGAAAAAAAATTTTGATTCAAGATAAAAATTTCAAGATAATTATTTACTTGGTGCAAAAAAATTTTAGTTTTCTGAATCGTTAAAACAAAATTTCTTGAATCAAGAATTTTTTTCTTGATTCGAGTTAACTGTTTTTTCTATGTAGTAATAATTCGCAAGAACATCAGATAATTTCGAAATAAATTTAGGATTAATATTAATAACTAGAATTATTTTATGATTAAAAATTATAAAAGTTCTTCAATTTAAAGATGTTTAAATACTGCGCAGTGTTTATGTAGTATGGGTATTTTGACATAAAAGTTTTTTTTTAGCTCACAAAGCTCTTTATTTGCACGTTATGAAAACCTACACGCGTCTTTTGAATTTTAGTCTCTCTACACAGAAAATACAGTTAACGAACCAAGAAAAATATTCTTGATACAAAAAATTTTTTTTTAACGATTCGGAAAATAAACATTTTCTTACACCAAATAAATAATTATTTTGAAATTTTTATCTTGAATCAAAATTTTTTTTCCTCAAGTTAACATATTTTTATGCTTTAATCGAAAAACTTTTACTTGTTTTAAAAGTTTTCATTTCTTAATATATATAAGAGATATTTTATTGAAGAAAGCCGTGCCAGGTTATTGTAGCAATATTGCATTTCTTTGTTTAAAAAAAATAAAATTTCTTGGAATAATTACTATTTGTTTAACGCAAGAATTTTCGTATGCTCCAACCAAGAAAAAAAAATTGCTCAAACTGAGAGAAAAATTTCTTGGTAGAAAAGATATATATGGAGGAGAGGGAAGTCACTGGTGCAGCAACAGCAAGAATAGTTCGGTGCTCGCCAGTAGATAGCGCCTACGACTTGTAGTGTCCCTGGTAAGAAACTGATTTCAGAAGTTTTATATTTCAAACTTGTGACTATTCTGGCCCGGGTACCCCTCCGTTATTTAACAGAGTGATAAGTACCTTTTTTGATGGTAATATAGTACATCCTATATTACATAATTACAAAAATATTTATTATTAATGTTTCCATAAATAATTTATCTCTGAATTTGAAATAGAACTTTAAAAAAAAACATTTTAATCAAAAGTCTACAAAGTCTCTACTGTATGATTAAAAATATCCGAGTGATATAATACATTGTGTATATATATATATATATATATATATATATATATATATATATATATATATATATATATAATTCCGTATAAACACCTTATTAAATCAGTACAATTGTTGTGTGAACTCAGTAGAAAAATCGTATTATTACGGTACCCTGGTGGAAATTTTTCGGACTTTTCTCTGAAAAATTCAGTTCTAAAGTTCTAAAGACTTTTCCAAAGTTCTAAAGACTTTATGAGTTTTTCAGAGAAAAGTCTGAAAAATTTCCACCAGGGTAACAATGCCATATTACTACGGTAGAAATGCGTTATTATTACTGCACAAATGCCGTATAATTACGGTAGAAATTTGGTATTAATATCATATAAATAAAGTATTAATATTATAGAAATGTCGTATTAATACAGTAGAAGTACCGTGTTATTACGGTAAAAATAACGTATTTATACGGTAGAAATGCCGCATAAGATCCGTATAAACGCAGTATAAGCTCTGTAGAAATACCGTAATTAAATTTCACAAATATACCGTATAAATAAGGTAAAACTACTTATTATCGACTAAGTTTATACTCTTTTAATACAGTGTTCAAACCGTATCATGAAAACCGCAAGGGATAGATCCACCGTATAATTATGGGCACGTAAGAAAATCCGGAAATTATCTTTACGTTAAGTTTTTTACTATTGTTTAAAGCTTCATAACTTTTTTTCTGTTAGTTTTACGAAGAAAACACTTAGAAGCTGTTTTGTAGAGAATTTGATTTCCTACAAGACCTGTTCTTCGATTTTCGAAAAAAAAATTTTTAAATACTTTTATATATAAAAAACAAAAAAAAATTATTTTACATGTAATTTAAATGAGAAAATTAATATTCGCTGAGCTCTTAGCAGGATTGAGCTTTCGAGCTACTCTTTTGGGAGGATTTTTCTAATATCTAAGACTAACTTTTAAAACCATAAGACTTAAAAAAAAAAAGAAATGTTTATTTTAATACACCCTAATAAGTATATAATTAGTACCCTGATTAAACAACTGAATTCAACCGAATTCAAAATTTCAATTCTGTTATATTCTGTCGAATTCTGCAAAACAGAATTAAACTGAATTGAAAATTTGAATTTGAATTAAACAGAATAAAACCGATTTGAAAATTTCAAATTCGTTTTAATTCGTTTTAATTCGGATTCAGAACCAGAGATTGGAGAATTATTTTCGAATTAATCAGAATTAAACCGAATAGAATTATTTAAATTCGTTTTAATTTGGACAAATTCTGGTTTTCCTGCCGAATTAGACAGAATTTATTTTTAAGTTAGGTACCGAATTAACAGAATTTATCTGAATTAAATAGAATTAAAAATTTAATTCTGTTTAATTCGATCGAATTCAGTTGTTTAATCAGGGTAAAGAACGTTGATATGTATAAGTACATATATTATATAAGTACCCTTATAGGAAGAAACAATAGATCCAAGCTTGGCCGAGGCTTCGCGCAAGACTTATTAACTCTGGGGAAAACTTGAAATCCAAGCTTGGCCCAAGTCTGTCTAAGCATCGAAATGATAACACCGAGCCAAGCTTGAGTGACAGTATTGTGCCAAGACTGCATCTTAGTATTGGCCCAATAACCAGTGCCAGTATTGTGCCAAGACTGCATCTAAGTATTGGCCCAATATCGAGAGCCAGTATTTGTGTCAAGACTGTTGCTAAATAAGCACCTATGCTTATTAAAAATAAATTGAAAAAAAAAAAAATATTAGTAGACATGTGCATGATGGTAACATATGGAAATAAATTTGTACACAGAGAAGTCCAGTGGATCGATGAAACTAATTTTTTTTTTGCATTTGCTGGGTCTCAAACCTGGTCCTTCAAGGCTGGTAGGCAAGCGTCTTATCCACTAGGCTGCTACGCTATTCACAGAAGCCAGAGGTTTTTAGGTACCATTTGTTATTTTGACTGGTAAACCAAGGCTTGTCTCTTGAGTAATGGCTGAACCTTGTCCCAAGACTGGAAAACCAAGGCTTGCCACTTAAGTAATGACTGAATCTTGGCTCAAGGCGGGCAAACCAAGGCTTGTCACTTGAGTATTGGCTGAATCTTGGCCCAAGGCCAATTATTTTATTATTACGCCCTTCCCTGATTGAAAATACTCATTGAAAAGAATTGAAAATTTTTTCAATCCTTTTCAATCCATACGGAGATTTTGAAAAGTATTGAATAAAATTGAAATATCGACCATTTGAATACTTTGTAATTCTTAAAATGGAATTCAAAAGTATTGAAAAGAATTCAATCTCTCATCATTTCAATACCTTCCAATTTCGAACTATTTAGGTATTGAGAAGGATTGAGAAAGATTGAAAAATTTCAATTCATTTGAATTCTTTTCAATCCTACACTCGATCCGAAAATCGAACTATTTAGGTATTGAGAAGGATTGAAAAAGATTCAAAAATTTCCCCTGATAGCCAAGTTGGCGAGAAACTGTCGAGAAACTTGCAGCCGCAACTGGACACCAAGTTGGCCACCAACAGTTGGTACCTCCAAAGTTGATAGACATTTTCTGAGAAAGTTGGTGGCAAAAGTTGGAAATCCAATAAGTTGACGGTCACTTTCTGAGAAAGTTGGTAGCAAAAGTTTCTTGCAAAAGTTGGCAATCATAAGTTGACGGTAAGTTTCCTTTCAATTTTCTCAGAAACTTGCATTCCAGTTGCAGCTCCATACTGGCGCCAACTTTCTGAGAAAGTTGGCGGTAACTTGTAACCAAAAGTTGCAAAAGCTAAAGTTGTCGACAACTTGTCGTCAAGTTGGTCGGAAACTAATGAATGACCAACTTTTTCACGATCAACTCGTGCTATCAAGGGACCCTGATAGCCAGACCTTGCTCTGCAAGTTCTGCAGTGAAACATTTTCGGCTAACTTAATGAGAAAGTTTCTGGCAAGCTTGGCTGGATAATACTTTCCTTCAAATTAGCTTCAGAATACGGCAGTAGCTTGAATGTAACTTGCCAGAAAAACTTGTCGTCAATTTGAAGTGAAACTTTCAATCAATGTAACATCATTGTCTAACGTTAATACTTGTAGTCAAATTAAATAGAAAGTTGTAGACAATTTACTGTCAACTTGAAGGTAACTGTTTGCTCTCCAACACTTACCTTTAAGTTACCTTTAAAATACGGCAGTAGCTTGTAGTTAACTTATGGTTAGGGTGGCTATCAGGGTACCTTCTGTTCTTTTTTTCTTTCATTTTCAGGTGCATGTCCATTCGTGAACTGTCGTGCTATCTGTGCCGAGGAGGATTCAATTCGTTTTCCGTACTTGACGAGGAGGATTCAATTCGTTTTCCATAGATGGCGATGCGGATTCGAATCGTTGTCCATAAATGACCAAGAGGATAAAATTTTTCCCAGAAATGACGAGCAGGATTCGATTCGTTTTCCGAACTTGACGAGGAGGATTCAAGTTGTTTTCCATAGATGGCGATGCGGATTTTATCTTTTCGGTTCCATAACGAATCGAGAAGTGGCGCTTATGCAAAAGCTATGATATCCCGGTTTTGGAAATACCGGAATTATATGGTATAAATACTGCATAAATATGGTATTACTCAAGTTATTTTGGCCAGTTTTTTTGCCGCATTGCTACCAAAAATTTACGAAGTTAATTCAGAATATTTACAGTAATAAAACAGAAAAAATACGGTATTTTAACAGCAGTAAAACCGTAATTATACAGCATATTTATCGTATATTTTCGGCATTTTTTGCAGCATCAAACCGTTCTACTCGGAACAAAAATTATACATAATTATATAAAATTTTATTTTATTATGTATATTTATATATAACATTATAAAGTTATATGTACAATAACTGTCATTAAAAAAAAAAAAAAAAAAATCCTGTCAAATTGTGGGCTCGATCCTGAGTCATAATGATTCAAGGTCTGATTTGTTGATCATTATGCCAAATCGTTTACATCAAAGTAGATACTAATTGTATTTATATGCATACAAACAAACTTAAGAAAATTGAAAACCTCAATTTTCCCGGATTGTTATTTTTACTTACATTCTTTTGTTTGAATAAGAAATGTGTGAACTAATAGAATAAAATATAAAATTTTACATTTCGCACATTTTCGATGATTTTAAATGCAGAAGCGAACAAAAAATAAAACCAAATTTTTTACAATTTTCCATTATATCAGGATAAATCTGGCAAAATCGCAGGATATCTATGGTATTATTACCAAAAAAATACGATTTTATTGTTATAAAATTATCGTATTATTACGGTTTTTATATAGCATTTGTTCGGTAAAAGTTTGGCATTTTTATAGTTTTTTTACAGTATTTCTTTGGTGGCTCTCTTAAATTGGCGGGGGCAAATCAATTTTTCTAATTTTTTTTTTGCTAATTCATTTGTTCGTCGTTAGTTCTTGATTGTTTGATTAAAATTAATTTTTGTTTGATTATTGTTTTTTTATAAATAATGTTTAAAACTTTGACTTGAACTTGGCTCTTGATAATGTGGTATTGACATATTTTTTTTTTTTTTTTATCAATCTTAACTAGATATTGTTTGTTCGATCAAGAAAAACGTTTGTTTGATTTTATTTTCTTTGTAATTAATTTTTTTAATATAATTACACCCACGCAACTGCATGTCGAAATAAATCCTACTGCGCATGCGCGAGTTTCGAATCAATTTCGCGGTCTATTTAAATAATTATAATAATAATATTTATTAGTATTCTTAGATATATTTGTGTGAATCTATTTAAACAAAACAAATCAATGAATTTTTCTTAAAATAAAATAAATAATAAAACAATCATAAGCTGCAGCAATAGTGGTAGATATATTTATTTATTCAATTTTTATTGTTTTTATTAATTTTTAATCAGTTTATTTTTTTGTTTCTCCTTCATTAATCTAAAAAATTTCTATCTAGCTATTATGTAATTATAATAAAAAAAATGATTTTCGACAATGGTAGTACAATAATACAATAATAATTATTAAATAATAATTGTTGAAATTAATAAAAATTGTATCAAGAGCGAGAAAGCTAGACATTATCAGAGCCTATTCGTAGTAGGAAAACTGATCCAGAAGTGAGGATGGGTAGTTGATATGTAGAGATGAGTATGGCATATCACAATGAATCGCTGCTTGATTAATACTCACGTGTCTCAACCTATCAATTAAAAAAAATATATTTTGATAATTACAACAAATTAATTAATGAAAAATAAAAATGAATTATAGCAAGCTTGATATTTTTGAGGGCTTCTGTTATAGCATCTTCATTTCGAAGAGTCGGATTACTCCGATCCAAGTCAATTTTCTTTGTTTTTTATCTGCCATGGAGAGTGCCTATAAGACAGCCGAACTCGGTAAAGCCACTGTATCAAATTTTACCACTCCGCCTTGTAATTTTATAAAAAAAGCTCGACATAATTCCAAACCAGTTTTAATGCTTTAGTTGCTGAAATAGTTCACGTTCTTAGCGCTTCTAGTGTTATTCAAGTTTTCATCACGTCAGAATTTGGTAGGTCGCTCTTTTTTTGAAACATCGGTTTCTATAATGTGTGAGTACGCAGCCAGAAAATTGTTAAAAGAATCCCGAATGTCGCTGAAAGTAACTTAAAAATTGTCAAATTATTAATGAATAATATGACTATTAAATTTTCTGAAAATTAATTTTAAAAATTGATAGTTACCACATACTTCCGTTAAACTCGTGTTATGGTTTCTCGAAGCATCAATGCAGCGGTTCCATGCGTTTTGAGCACCTGACAAAATATCCCCGACAAAATATCTCCAGACAAAATATCCCCATGACAAAATATCCCTCGACATAATATATTCCAGACAAAATATCGTCAAGACTAATCATTTCCTGACATAATATCTCTAATATAAATATACTGAAAGAATAAATTTTTGAAATGAAATACTGATTAATGAAATTATTGAATAACACAAAACTTTATTAAACACTATTAACTTCAATTATCTAAAAAATTCAAATAATTACTGATACACCATTTCAAATGATATTATGAATTTGTTTACTATCTAATTAATGACAATATATCTATATAATAATAACAATTTGCCATTTTTAACATTATATGTTACATTATATCAAAATAAATAATCACATTAATTTTATATTATTAGACTACCTATTTAAGTTTCATATTTTTTGATTCTAAATATCACACGTATTATTGCATTAAATTATTGAACAACATTACTTTTCGATCTATTTCGTTACTTTGTTTCTTAATTTAAATATATAAAAATATATATTATTTAAACCAATACTAAAAGATTCATTAATTACGAAATATTATCTTTAATTTTAACTTTTAAATGAAAATTTTATCGCCAAAATTCAAATAACTATACAATTAATAAATACTTATAAATATATATTGAGGAAGTAATTCACTAAATTTGGATACAATTCAATCCAGGCGTTAAATGTGTGTCACTTGTAACATGAAATCTAAAATTTTTAGGGTTAAAAAAGTAATCATCAGTACATTTTTTTTTTTTTATCCTTCCGGGATATTTCATTTTATAGTTATTATGTCAAGAAATGATTAGTCTTGACGATATTTTATCTTGAATATATTATGTCGAGGGATATTTTGTCATGGGGATATTTTGTCCGGAGATATTTTGTCGGGGATATTTTGTCAGGTGCTCAAAACGCCTGATACCCAATGCAGCATCCATGCCTTTTTGAGTCAAAGACTTTGGCCTGATTACGGCCTGAGCCGTAATGATGTCTTTAATTCCCAGAGTGGCTCCTGGAGTCATTTTCTCCAAAATTTGGTCATACTGCACTGCCGAAAGGCATTAAGCCTAGTATCATCATACTATTATTACTCTCGATATCGTGCTATGAACTCGTGCAGTCTGACATGCGACTGTCTATGTCTATGGAGCCTGAAGAATTTATCGTGGAAGTGTTTCGAATTTTATCATTTACATTATCGCAATTTTGGATACCTGAAATTATTCATTTTTAGTTAATTAATTTTAATCAGATATTCTATTTTAATAAAATTCTCTAATAAAAATTAGTTCTAAACAATTCTCTAAATTTTGTCGCAATATATCTAAGACGAAAATTAAAATTTATTCCAAACTTGGTCTTTTTTAATGACAAAGAAATCATTAAATTTTTCATAAATTTTCAAAAAAAGAATTCGTCACATCAATTATAAAAATTTGCAGAAAATTTTTGGCTTTACAAACAAAAAAAAATGATTTATAATTAGAAGAAATTTATGAAATATTTGCAGAATAAATTTCAATGGTTAAATTTCTTCCTGGATTAATAAAAAGACTGAGCTATTTTTCCATGATTCTCTTGACACAATTGGAATTATGATTTACTGTTGATAATGATTACCTATAGAATGGTCATAGGTCTCGCTGACGTATGACATTGGTGCCGCCGACGAGCGTAGCACTTGGTAACATGACTTGAGTCATCAGCGGCAGGTTGACCTAGACATGGGTAGCAACCACAAGGCCTTAAGATTGTATGGCAAAACATATCACCAAAACCGTTAGAAAATTCGATTTAAAAATTGATGATCTTTAAAGTTTAATTTTCGATAATTTAATGTAATTTTTTATCAGCTTCAAAGACATTCAAATGATTTCTGCTACAAAGGAAATCCCAGTGAAAATCTTGCTCTTTTAATACAAAAGTCAACAATCAATTATTTAATAAAAGTATGACACTTATATTTAAAAATTTTTCGTATTTTTTTTTAGTCAAACGAAAAAACTATAATAAAGAAAAAAATTTTTTTTTTAATGCATACGCAAGAAAGTTAAATATTTAAAAAAGCAATTATTGTTAGATAACAAATTTCGTTTTCACATATAACTAATCTACCCAGTATGCAAAGTTTTCGTGAGAGTATAAAAATTATTGGACCGACTATTGGATGTCATCAGTAATTAAAATAATTTAATGGACTATTGTATTGCACCATTTGTTCATATTAATGATTCAAAATAAATAACAATCCGCCGAAAACAATGTTCTACACTATATATATTTATTGAAGGTATATGAATCCATCAAAAATACATGTCAAGTTCATCACCCCGGATAAAAAAATTGAAATATTAATAATAGGCAATTTTCTTAAATAGCATAATTTTATTTATTATAATTTAATTAATAAGTATAGTTTTACGACATTGCATTAATTTTTTTTGTTATTAATAATTAAAAACGACATTGCATATAGGTTATGGTAGCATAGTAGTAGATTTTGTATTTAATAAATAACTTTTCAGTTCAAAATTAACTGATTGTTATATTCCTATTGATTATTTTATTTAAAAATAATTAAAATAACAATTTTAAACTATTAGGAATATTCGTTTTGTTAAGAATAATTAATGTATGCGAGGTGCATTAAACGAATTCGTTTAATTTATTATTGTTATTCACTTAAGTGTAACAACGCGTATATATATTTAATAATTTACTTACATTATGTTAATTTATCAAGAATTATACAGTAATTATTTTAAATTATTAATAATAAATTCTACTGGCAAATATTGAATGAAAAAATTCATACCTAGAAATTTGACATAAAATTTTAGAATTCATGGGGAAGCTAGATAATGAATATTAGAGAATTTGAACACTAATAATATAAGCCTATGCTTTTTGGAAAAAAAAAAAAAAAAAAAAAGTTTAAATTTTTTCATCAATCATAATCTCATTGATGCTCATTAAAATGCTTTTATATTCATTAAAATTATTATGCATTGTATATAATGAAATGACGACGTCATATAGATTATGGCAGACACGTGGTTAATGAAAAAAAAATATTTCATTAATTTTAATTTAACTAAATAAATATCAAATTCTTATTAATTATATTTCATTAAAAATATTTATAATAAAATTTTAAAGTATCGAAAATATTAAAGTTATTACGAAAAATAATGAATATTTCAGGTGCATTACGTGAAGTGTAAAAACGTCAATTTATTTAACAATTTGCTCATGCTAATTTATTTAATCTTGCATAATTATTATTTTAAATTATTTGTCGCTAAATTAGCTGAAAATTATAAGACAGGAAATTAATAATTGAAAATCTGAATTGAAAATTTTGAAATCTAGACGAGAACGAATTAATATTTGAAAAATTCGAATGTAAAGAAATGTTGACTATTTTCAGAAGAAAAAGTATTTTTTAAATTGTATACGTCAGTGTTAATAAAAAAAATAATTAAAATTTTCGAATATCATCGTTTTTGTGACATTCGGTATGTTTTATTTATAAAAAGACATCGGATTCTTTAAGCAGGGATGTACAACTCATAATGCAAAGCATTACGATGATCAAATTTTATTTCCTCCTTTTGCTCATTTACTTTTTAAAATGATATAAATTAATTTACTTTTGGTTTATTTTTGGAAAGTTAATGAGTCCTTAAAAAAGCATGTAATACACATCATCTCCCTGGATGTAATTAGCTGATTTGTGGACCTTTTACTGTCATTGCAACGAAAATTAGATAATAAATAAATAAAATATTAATTAAAGCCTACTTTCCGAAGTGTACATAAAATTTTTTTTTAAATTTGCAGATGTTTTGAAATAGTTGATATTTTTGAGTGTAACTAACTGTAAGAATTTACTTGTAACGACAGCATATATCTATTTTTCTACTTTTTTTTTTATTTCTCAATTTACCGCCAAATATTTTTGACAATTACCAATAGACATGATTTTACTGTAAGAATTAATTAATACAGAAAAATAAATTAATTATAATAATAATAATTATAATTAATTAATTTTCATTATACATGTAAGAATCAGATGTAGGATAAGTCTTATAACATAACAATAATAAGAATGAATGCCTTTCAAGATTGGTAATTTATTATAATAATTTTTAATTTATTGTATTAATAAAACGTTCATTGTTTTTTAAATGACTGAAACTAATGGATGAATTTTTAAATTTTAATTTAATTTAAAAAATTCACTATATTATCTCTTACGAAAAACTTTTTTTTTTTAAATAATTTATTGATACAGAACTAATTTTACGCATAAGCTTTAATTTTGAAGTAAAATAGTCGAATAATTAACAGCATAGAAAAGATAATGACAAAATTTATATGAATTTTTCATTTATAACTATATTAAAAATTTTGAGAATATCCATAAGGTAATATTTGAGTTGTATTTAATCTTACAAGAGTAGTTTAATAATATCAAATAAGACCATTCGCAGACAGTGCCCCTTACTTTTTAAAAATTTTCAATGACTTTAAACTCTCATAAGCGTATTAAAAGTTTATAAATTAATTAAAAAAAAATTAAAGCATGAATTTAAAAAAGGACAACATAGTCGTAACTTCATCGAGATGTAAATTTAAAAAAAAATTACTCACAGTTGATATCAATTGGGTGTTAAATAAAATTTGTAAAATAAATTTCAGCAAAATTTTCATGCCATTTTTAGAATTCGAATTTTTAAATTTTGTGGGCTACAATTTATTCAACAAACTTCGTTTAACTCTTAATTGATAACAACTGTAAATATTTTTTTTTTAATTCTAAATCTTGGCAAAATTGCAACTACGTTGTCTTTGTTTCAAATCAAGTTTCAATTTTTTTTTGATTGATTAATTAAAGTTTAATACGGTTATCACAGTTGAAAGTCGTTGAAAATTTTTAGAAAGTGAGTGACACTGTCTGCAAATGCCTTTCAATTATCAAAAAAAGCAGATGTATTGGTTTGAATACAAAATTTGTAATCAACATCTTTTAATCTTTTATCATTTAGATTTTCATTATATAATGTAATGAAGTTTTTTAACCTACAACGATTTAGCATCTTTGAATTAAATACAAAAATGAAATACTTCATAAATATATAAGATTTTTTGTAACCCTAATTTTAATATCAGTTTTTTTTTATAATTTTGTTGAATTTTGGTTTGATATATATAATACTCCGTGCGGATTAATACTTATAGATGAATTAACTCCTTGTGGCGACGACAAGCTATCGTTGTAAAATTGCCATGATCCCAATAAGCTTTGGCAATAGGCAATATAATGGCCAGTTTGGTACCCAATTATGCCGCATAAGCTAAAATCATATAGACAAGTGTATGTAGAAAAATTGAAATTACTTGCGAACAAATTAAATAATAAAAATATACAAACCGGTAAGATAGTTGTTTTTTTTCACTGCTTAAGCTTTGTTCTGATAGAGAAATATGTTTTGGGAAATCTCGTAATTTACATTGTTTTGATGGCTTATTATTGCCTAATCGTATGTCCAGCTCAATATATATGTATTTATTCAGCGTCCTCGTGCAAATTTTATTATGTTTTTTACATATTCGGCAATACAAGTTTTCGGTAACACCTTCAAAAACGATTGATTCCTCAAGAGATTTAATTCCTGAATCAAGGAGCGTATTATAATTGACAGTAAGAGTTGGTACATTTTTTTGAAAATCTTTACATGTTGTAGATAAGCATAAATATTCTTCAAAGACACTTGGCTCATCTTGAAACAGTCTATTCCATAAACTGCTTACATTATCCAGACAATTTATGACGCGTGATAGAGATTTAACGTCAGGCTTCTTGTCCTCTACTTGCGTCTGCTCTATTTCATGGTCTTTGTAAATAGGAAGCAATATTTTAAATAAATCTGTTTAAATAAATCTTTCCACAAGTGACTTTTGTTAAACCTGATGACAAGAAATCAGCTACAAATAAAAAAGTATTATTTTTAGATTTTTCTAAAAAATTTAGAAAATTATGATCTTCTAAAGCACCATTATATATAATATGAGCAATGCTGTCAAATGGACATGTATTGAGAGCGAACCAATCTTGATTATTAATTTTTATCGGCCCAGATATATTTCCATTCAACAATAAATTCCTTGCTATTTTAGAATTCTTTTGTACGATCACATTACTATCTTTTTTGTCGTTCTTACACTTTTTAACTGCAAGTCCATCATTAATAAGTGCTATGTCAGGGAAATTTTTAAAATATTTGCCCTCTTTATTTTTTTTTTTAACTTTACTTGTAGCAGTATTTAATTTTTCTGTTTTTATTTCCGCCAAAGGTAAACTTGTCAAACAATACGAATGATCTTCGCTAACTGAATTATTAGAGCTTAATGTGATCGTACTAGATTCTTTTATATCTGATGTATCAAATTTGTTTTCTTTGTTTTCATCGGGACTTAAAAAACTTGAAATTATTTCGACATTAAGACTCGGATTAAGATCATCTGAATCATTTGAAATACTCGCGTCTGAATGTTTACTGACATCAGTATTAATTGTTGAACAGTAATTAGTGTCAACCCAATTGAATTTCTTGTTTTTTGAATTCTTACCAAGTCCCATCCAATTTTCATCACAAGATTCATTTTGATCGTCATTATTTTCAAGTTCCACTTCATCCTTTGCCTCAATTTTAATGTTCACTGTATCTTCGATAAATTTAGCTTGTTTTGCTTGAAATATTTTTACACCACCAATAATATTTTTTAAATGTGCTTTCATAAAAATATCAGCTCTGGCTGGAAGAGAAATTTGCTTACTCAGTATCGTCTTCAAATCCTTGAAACTTTCTTCAACATAAGATGAAGTAGCACGTGAACTTGTATACTTCGTACATACTTTTGACCATAGGGGAAAATCTTTCAACTTTTCCTTGAGCGGAGTGCTTAAAGTAGGTAAATAAAAACAATTCAGTTTAGTTCCATCTTCAATAATATTCAAGGAGCGACTCTCCACTTCAATTAGCCAGTTTGAAATTTGATTTATTTCTTCAGCTGATTCGCCTAGATTATTATTATTCAACTTACTTAATTTTTCAAGATCAAGGTCAGAGTCAATTGTATTTATACGTTCTTCTAGTCCATTAATAAAAACTTCAATATCCCTGTTACCAATAAAAGTTTCTAATATGTTTCTCGCTTTTAGTGGAGTTAAAAACTCATTTTTACATTTATAATCAACTACGGTATCTTCATATTCAATATTACAAACTACAAAAATGAGAATCGCTAGTAGTTCCAAACTTTTAAAATCTTGCGAATCTATAAGTAATCCAAAACAATATAAGTAAAAACATTTTACGCTTTTGTGGACTACAGAACTCCAGCACTACCACTTACTTACAGAATGCATCAAGTGTGCGGTGTCGAGCCGTATGTAAGTTTTTATAGATTCTGGCGAAGTGTTTTTTTGAGCGTTTTCAAAACATAGCTGTATATAGTGGGATAATGCATATTTGTTGAATGATAAACACGTAGCATTAAGGAGAACGCGTGCTCCATCACACACAACCTCTTTTGGAAGATGAAGATTTGGAATACGTAACCATCTGGATAACCAAAGACTGATAATATCTGAATCATGGGCATCCGAGAGCATCTGATAAATTGGTTGCGTTGTATTATTGAAGTTAATTACCATTTGGTATAAGAATATGTAACCTGATTTATTTTTTTTACTGTCTACAACTTTCCGAACAACTCCCCCTGTTGCGTCGATACATATAGATGAATTTTGTTTGTTTATACGCCGGTACTCTCGATAGCAGTGTAGTTGAGATGGAGATAGATAAAATACCAAAAAAGGGTCGTCTCCTGTGTGAATAATGCAGTCTCTGTATATCGGGTCATCTTCAATATTCTGTATTGCGACGATTAAATCTCTGTTATCTTTAGGTTTGACATTGAACTCTTTGTTGATTGCTTCTTTCTTCAGCTGGTATAATACATTAGAAGGGAACAATAATGGACATTGAGTATCTCCGGGTTGTAGCAGATCGTTAGCTTCTTGAATTCGGGTACCTTTCACGCCTTTTTCTTTGATCATTTTCCTTAGTTTATCTCTCTCTTCTCCTTGAAGTGGTCTGTATACATCGTCGTGCTGCATGAAACGCGTATCTCGGCATTGAAAGTGTAGAGTTATAGGGCCATCTTTCTCTGGTTCTGTGTCAATAAAACCAAAAATAGGGTTTCTACAGGTTTTACTAATGCATTTACCATGCATCGTTATATAATAATTGCCATTTTGATGAATTTCACCTTTTTTAAAGACAAAAGCACACTTCAGCCTATACTGCTTCCAAAATTCACACGAGAGAATATGAGTCCAAACTTTCGGCCGTAATTTTACGTCAACACAACTGTCTTCTCTCTTTACTTGTATCATGATGTGTTGCCACAATTCTCTATCAATAACAACATCAAAACAATCTAATTCCGGTAGTTCATGTTTATAAAATTTGGGTACGTAATTTTTATCATTTTTATCGTCATTGATGTCATCATCACTATCATCTTCCATATCATCGTTTATATCACCACCATCGTCATCATCACTAGATCTTTTTTTTAACCTTTTCGGTATAAAGTAGCCGCATTCTTCCCGGGTCCGAATTAGCAGTTCTCTCCTGTCTTCCCTGACGTTGGTGCGAACCGAATTAATTGTCCAACCGTATTTTTTTATTTCTGGCTCTTCTGCTATCTTCTTCCACACTTCACTACTCCATTCAGGGATAGGCTCGGTGATAAAAAAACTAATATATCGTTTCAATACCTTTATGGCTTCATCTATGGGCATAGCACATTTTCGAGGCATATTAAATATTTCAAATTCCTAAAAAACAAAAAAAAAACTAATTAATTAAAGACAATCTGGAAAATGAAAGTTTTTAGATATAAAAAAATAAAAATTTTGAAAATCAATAATTACTGTATTCCAAATAACTATCAATAAATACTGACAAATACGTTCAAGAAACACACAACTACATCCAATGCAATGATTGTCTTTTGTTATAGTCATACAAGAGATAACACACAAATCACGAGTCTATGAAATATTACCAAATTATTTTGTAACAATAAAAATATATATGTATGAATCTATATATTCGTCAAATTTTTTCAAGCGATAAATAATTAATTATTTAATATTTATTAGTTTTTTTTATTATTTCATAAAATAAAAAATATTTCAACAATAATCTACATTACCAACTGATGTTTATTTCTTCATTACCTCTAAGTTATGAAAAACCGACAAAGGAAATGACGTATGAAAATTTTTTTAACAGTAATTTATGATTTTAATTTATTTAAAAGAGTACTAAATTTTCTCCTAAAAAAATCAAATTTCATAATAATAGTTTACCTGCATTTCAATGATAGTCTGTAGAAAATGACAAACTACAGACAGTCTAACATGTCAAATTAATCTCTACTGAATCCAATCGATTGATCTGAAATTTTTTTTTTTTATATTAATTGAAAGTATATTGACGGATATTAAAAATATGAAATATAATATTTGTCCACAACCTACGTTATGAAAGTTTGTTAGCATTAGATTTTGCATATTTACGCGACAGCATGATTATGTTGATGCTAAACTCGTTGATCAATTCTTCATTATTTTATCCACGAAGGATAGATACATGTATCTATCCTTCGTGATTTTATCAGTACTGATTGTCGAAAAGTATCTGGTTATACTACGATCAAGAATAGTATTTATTTTTTCGCGACTTAAGTGCCTCACTACGTTCCAGTGGACAAACTAAAAAAATAATAACATTCTTTATATATGAGTGCCAACTTTAGTACAACAGGCATTAATTACCGCATGTGTACAAGCTCTGATATCAAGGTTTGCGGAGCAAGACTTGACATTACAACAATTTCTATTAACTTTACGCACATTATACATCAATTCCAGACTTTTCTGATTTTTACTACAGTTCACTGACTAATTTGTAATCAATCTACTGCTGGTTCTGGAACGCAAATTTTTTTCGAAGTTAATGGTAATTTGACTTCAACTTTCTTTCAACTTGGAAAGTTATACACAAGTTGCCGTTAATTTGACGTCCAATTGCGGCCGCAGATTTACAGTAAGTTGACAGCAGCGTGGCTATCAGAGAAAGTAATCAGGGGTGCTAAGTTTTTAATATATAGTATATACCAGGTATTTTTGTTTTTATTATGTCTCTGCGTGTAACAAATTTTATTGAAAAAAAAGTTCTTAAGTTTATTTGTTAGTTAATATTGTGATTTTTTTTGTATTTTTAATGACTAAAATATTTAGAATTTGTTTAAAATAAAATAAGATAAAACTGAGATGATCTGAAGCGCCTATGTGTGGCCAAAGTGTTACGTTTTCGTTGCACGATGTTGATGTTCAGCTCAGCTAGTTTTGTAGTATTTCTAGGTATTGGGTTCTCGACAGCAAAATCACCTCACGGTGACCCGAAATAACTGGTGTTGTATTAAGATATAACAATAACTTTATTCACAAATGATAGTTATAGATTTTAGAAGTTGAAAGTATACACTTATGATACAAATTAATTATGTCCAGTAGTCAAACTAACGGAAGGTATGATTATGGACTTGACAATGAAATTAACGAGTGTTAAGAGCTGTCTTAATAAAAGTATTGAGAGTAAAAGTTGTGTGTCAAAAGGTTTTGCTCTTGCTCACTGAGCAAGGGTTTTTCTAAAGTATTCTAATCACCAAAAATAGTGGGATGAGAATTGTTAAGTGGGGTTAAATTGTTGATCAGAGTTCACACTCATTGGTCATTGAACTCGTCATTGCTTATCAGCGCGAGGCGATTGGGCATAAGACCCATGCGTCGAGCGCGAGAAGGGATTTAATCCTCGGCTGATGTAAATTTCTGAGAAAAGTTATTTATTTGAAAGTCAAAGTCCATTTTCATATCATCTGCGTTTGTTACAAATTATTACTAATAGTTTATACAGCTGTGTTTTAAAATGATTAAATTATCTTCAGTTGAATATACTTTAAGATTAAAATGAAAAATGTTCTCATACGTGGGATTAGGTACATCCGGTGATTAGTTTATTATTTGGTTATTGATTTGAAAAATATACGTATATTAAAGATATTCTTATAATATACAATTCAAATGATAGAATATACTCTTACGTTAATTACGTTATTATAATTATCTACTTGAGGTACTCTAATTGTTGGTAATTAGGGTGCCTTATTTTGGGAATAGACTATAGGTCGGTAAAATAATCTAGTGAGCTGAGAACGGGCCCTGCTTGACAGCCAGGATATAGCAAAAGATTGAACTATTTTTATATATATATATAGATATACAAAAAAAGACTGTTCACTGTTAATGAATTTGTTCATTTCTTAATTAAATTACATTGAATTAGACAGTAATTTTAAAAATAAGCTATTACTCAGAATGATACTGAAGCGAATGAAAAAAAAAATTGACTCAGAAAGTGAAGTTTTTTGGGCGTTATCGTGACCACATACATCATCCGCACATACAGACAACCCGACGTCCGCCGAAATATTTTTTCAAGAACGGTTTTTTTTACTATTTACAAAAAATAGTGCTTTTTAAAGTATCGATTGTCATAGAAAACTGTTATTGTTGATATTTGTCAACTCATTTAATACTCCAAGTGCAAAAATGATCGGATAAAAGCAATTTAAACCGAGAAAATTGCTTGACCTTGAGAGAGTGAGAGTAAAGCACAGCTCACGCTTCGCGTTGAGACGTGCAATAGATGAACATAATAATTTAAATGTAACATTTATATTATAGTTTGTTTAGTTGTAAATATTATATTTTATCTATGAGTACCTAAATTATTTTACTTTGGCAGTAGAAAGATCAATTAAAGGCTTCAGAAATTAAGTTATTGCTAGAATTTCAAGAGTAGATAGTTGATCTTACAATATAATTTATTGCCCACTTACCATTAATGATTTCTACGAAAAAACATGCTGAGATTTTAATCTCACCGTGTACTCCGGACCATGTTACTTGTCTTACCAACTCATCAGAAATGAATCAATGAATGATTCCAATACAGAACGAGTGGCTTTTTGTACATTTTAACCAACAGCTTTCCGTATCATGTCTTTCTGTAATATTTTAATGATAGTTATCGTGGTCCAAGCAAATCAAGCGGTTTTCGTTTCCGCTGTCGAAAATTTTCCATGATTATAAATTAAAATTTACCTTTTATCAACCGTTGAGTATTAATAATCAATAGTTATAAATTATATTATAAATGATACCACAGTATTTTAAAGACAAAATAATATCAGTTATATTGTTCGCATCACTCTCGAGCGTTTATATATCTCAAATGGCGGCTTGTACAGCGTTGACCGCCTTTTGAAGGTGAACACATCTAAATGTTAACAATTTGATAACAAAATAAAATACTATAATAACAGCAAAATGTTAACCCAAAGTTGTTGGAAAAATGTTAACAATAGAATGCTATCTTTTGAATAATACTAAAAAGTCAACATATATGTAACATTTTTGGGATAACAAATTATCAACATTAAATTGGTAACTTTTATTTATCTCTAAAAAGTCAACATTTATCGCTACATTTTATGGTAACATTTTGCTAACTTTTCCATATTATATTTTGTTAACATTTTTATGATAACTTTATGATAACTTTTAAGAGTTATCTTTTTCAAAAGTACTTTTTGTCACAATTTTATTAACATTTAGGAATAGCAAAAAGTTGACTTGGAACGGGCAACTAAAAGCTAACAAAAAGCGAACCTGGCCACTTGGGTATATTTATATTGTTATTTCGCCCGGGAGTATTTAAATACTCAGCTTTGGCACGGCGATTATAAATTAGTAAAAGACTGTTCAATAGAAAAACAAAATTTACTTTGGTTGTTAACAATTCAAATTGAGAATATATTTTAGCTTAGTACAATGACATTCGCGCTCGAGCTTCTAGCTTATTCTAACTTACAAAATTTAATTCTAAAAATTATTCTAAGTTAGAAGGGGCGTCAGCCTTGGAGACCATGGCGGGGTAGGTTTTTCTTATTGGCTGCTGTGGGGACGTAGTCGGGGCTTCATGACGTCACAGAATATCTCCGCCCCTCGAAGTTGAATCCTCTGTTCCGCCGCTCGGTCGACCTCATCAACAGCTGCAACGTTATCTGGAGCCATGTGGTATTTCCCGCCATTAGGCCCAAGGCTGTCACCCTTGCCGATGTTTGGACCGCTCGAGTTTTATTGCGGTCTCTAATCAGCTAACCCTCCATTATTCAAGTTTTTTGTATAATAGTTTTAAAGAATTTTCTTACTAAAATTTATGGCAGGATATTCGAATCTCTAAAACTACTTAAATACGAAATACACAGAATTTTTATGAAAAATAACAAATGTCTACACAACTTTCTCTTAATTCTAGCGAACAAAAGGTTTCAAACATAAGGTTTTTTGTAATTTTTTCATTTATAATTTTATTTTAGACGAGCCTCGAGTGACCAGATGTTTTATTATTTTAAGGCCTAAAAAACCCGAGATTTTTCCACGATTTATTTAAAAATATAAATATAATTATATTTGAATAACCCGCGTAAGGGTTTATATCTTAATTCCACGAGGGGTCATTTCGATCGGGCAGGTGAATTGCGATGGGACATCATGTTATGTCCTGGAAGGTTACTAGGATCGGAGCTGACGCCACCTCCTGGACAGTGGGCAGTTCGTTGTCACGCGGGACCAATTTTGAATTTGAAAAACAGTGATAAATTTATTGTTGACTATGATGATGATGATTATGATTATTATTCAATGAAATAATTAAATTATGGATAAGGATAGATGTAATTGATAAAATAACTTTTATCTGAAGACTGAGTTTTATTATAAAGTGTAGATAAGATTTGATCAGTAATAACAGTTGTGCTCGTCAATAGTTCTCGGAGAGAAGTGAAGTTACATCAGAAGGCAGAGAGATCTCTGGCGCTCCACTCTCCAACTTCTCCCCACTACTCTCATGTTCACACTCATGCTTATATGTATATATACATATATATCTATGTTCTTTACTAAATATACTTGTACATTTATACTTTATAGTAGAATTCTACTAATACAAGTTTAAGATATAAGCATACACATTTACGTTCTTTACTTTATCCATTCTACGATTTTACTTATTACTTATTTTATTTATATTCTATTTTCCTGTACTTGGATACAATCTTCCAGTTAAATATTCTAGGCTATCAGAGGGGTATTCCTCTATAATTATTCTATATTTATTTATTTAATACGATTGACATTATCATTTATCATGAAACATTATTATAATTATTCTAATGCTATATTTCTATATTTTCATTAATTTATTTATTATACGAGTCACTCTTTATTTAATATATAACTATATATTAACAATAATAGTTAAGTTCTTGTGATACGGTTTTCATTTGTAAGTAACATTTATTTATTATATATTTATTTTTCTTATTTGTTTATAGAGTGTGCATTGGTTTATTACCATATTTACTGTTAACTGTAGAACAAGGGCCTATTCATGATTTTTATGCGTGTGTTTTGTTTAGGTTTTAAGTATCGGGTGACAGGAAACGTTCCAAGACTACTCAAACTGTATTTATATTTCTCTGAATACAAAATAAAGAATTATTTATCTATTTATTCAAACTTTCTTATAATAAAATATATAATTTAATAATTATGTGCCACGACGATTTATTATTTAAATTATTGACTAAATATTGATAAGACGCAATAAGTTTTGTAAGATATTAATATATAATTTCAAATGAAATTTAAATGCGCGCCTATTTATATATCTCAAGTTCACTAATTAATTAACAGGTGGAGGCACCTGAGGCCGCTCAGGACATAACAATCACAACAGAAGAACAGCTTTTGAATACAGATGGCTCTCGAGTAAAGAAATCCTGAGTAAAGTTGTCACACTGCCAATCGATCTTGAATCGTACATCCAGTGCTGCCAGAACGTGCGATATTTTTACCCCCTCCTGAGGTGAAATAGCATTGAATGTAATGGCAGGAGGGGGTAAAAATATCGCACGTTCTGGCAGCACTGATTGAGTGTAATGGCAGGAGGGAGTAAAAATATCGCACGTTCTGGCAGCACTGCGTACATCCCTAGTCTGGTTGCTTTTCATAATAAATCTAAGGATTTCGATAATCGTCGTTTTGAAGTGTTTAAATAAGACGTCTTTCAATCATATTTCTCAAACAATATAACATTAAGAATAAAAAGAAAATTATTAAGTTTCTTTCAATGTTTTTCACTATTGAATCAAATATTATTGTTCCGTAATAGAGTAGAACATTTAAGTTCTTTTATGTTGTTTACGTTAGGTTAGTTGTTAATTTTTTTTTTTTTTTTTTTTTTTTTTTCATTTACAAAATTAAAATATAAGTATATTCATTTCTTTTTTTTTTTTTTTTTTTATAGAATAAAAATACATTATTTTTTCAATAATGAATGAAGAAGCAAATAAAAAATATCCAACTGAAGAAGGTAGTTTTAATTACACAGTAATTAAAGAATTGGATTATTATACTTCAATTGATGAAGCCACAAGTAATTGGCTTAAGCAATTACACAGTATTTGGAATCATTGTAAATAATTTTTCTTTAATACTTTTAAATTATGTTGCAATAATTCAATTATTATATTAATTTTTTTATTGCATATTTTAGGGAAAAAAAGTAAAGCAGTTACTGACATACTCAATAAATACTTTGATACTGCTCCCAATCCGTATTTGAGTACTCTCAGAATTTTATTAAATGCTGCAGACTTTAATAATATAAAACCTAAATCTTCCATATCAATGACAAGTACATACACAAATTTTTAAATATCTTTTTTATTTTTTATTAATTTTAACTTTGTTTAAATAATAATTTAATTATAAATAGTTGTTGAAGACTTTCAAAAATGGCTCTCAGTTCATAAAAATGAACATAAAGATTGTCTTGTTCCTGAGTTAAAAATTGGGGCATTCAAAGGTGTTAGCAAGCAACGTAATATGCAACTTGTTAAATTAGTATCAGATGCATATGAATTTTCAATTGATAAAGAAATATTTTTGCCTCTTATACAGGTAGTTATTTTTTTTGTTTTTTATAATTACAAATAAATCGTAATTTTTTTTTTATTTTTATTATAGATTATGCTGAATGAAAAAAAGTACAAAGAAGTAGCTCAGTATGCAACAATGTTAAATTTACAGCAACACTTTGGAGATCCTGAATCAATATTATTACCTCTGATTCTTCAAAATAAAAATACAGTAGTAGAAGATTTTCTTGTAAATTGTCAAGAAATACAAAAAAGAATGGTTATATATCTAGACAATATACTCATACCAAAAGAAAAAATGCAAGATACATTGAATGATTTTATTGAATCTAATAATATTACAGACATTAAAATGTGTACATTGCAATCACGCGCAATGACTAAATTGGTTACACGTCTGGTTAAAATATTTAATTTATCACCAGATATCTGTCCTAATTTGCATCGTAAACGTGAAGAAGGTACACTACAATTTTTTATTTACAAGCGTTTTGTAGAAGGAAGTATAAGCTCTGAATGCTGGCGAGAAATGGTACGTGAAACATCAATTATAGACGATAGTCTTCAAGTTGATTTAGTAACAATGATTGCACAGTATGATCCCGAAGAAGCTTTATATTGGATACAAATATTTAATATTTCTAAAGATAAATGGCCTTGGTCAGTATCCAATTTGAACAGTAAGTTAACTGAATTCAATACATCCTATGATACTACTGATAATAATTGGGAAGATTTACATCAGAGTGTAATTAATTATCACTCTTTGCGTATACCAAGAGATTCTATACAGCTTATAGATCATCCAGATGACTTTGAAAAATTTATAACTCAACAATTACCTGAATTTAGAGTTGTTGGAATTGATTCTGAGTGGAAACCGAGCTTTGGAGTCTTGAAAAAAAATCAGTTGGCTCTAATACAAATAGCTACAAAAAAAAATATATTTATTTTAGATGTTATTAAAATAGGACCAGAAAAAACACAATTGTGGGAAAAATTTGGTGGTCAATTATTCGGTAATAATAATATTTTAAAACTAGGATTTGGAATAGCCCATGATATTTTAATGTTCAAAGAATGTTTACCCGCGATGTTTGATACTAAAGAAGGCATTTCAAATTATTTAGATGTTCATAATTTATGGCTTAAACTTGTAAAAGAATATAATTTTACATTTCCTTATCAAGGAGATGAAAACTTTACCGGTGAAAGTCTTAGCAAATTAGTAGAAATTTGTCTAGGAAGTAGATTAAATAAAGCTGATCAATTTTCAAATTGGGGAAGAAGGCCATTGCGTGAGGATCAAATCACTTATGCTGCTTTAGATGCCTACTGTTTAATTGAAGTTTATAACATATTTATTGATCTTTGTAATCAACGTAATATTCCTCTGCTAGAAATTTGTTATGAACTTCAATATCGATCTTGCATGTCACCAATGAAAAATACAAAAAAAACTGAAAAAAAATTAATAAATAATCATCTCAGTTCTGCTGCTGCTGTTACTGCACCAACAATTGAATTTAAAAAATTTCCTGTACATAAATGGAGAGTTGTTTGTGATTCAGTATTAAATAATTTAGTGAGACCTTTAAGAATGTGTGGCTGTGATTGTATTTATTTAGAGCATGATCGAAGTGGTAATAAATCAATTAAATTGGCTCGTCAAGACAATAGACTGCTTCTTACACATAATCCTAATCCAGAAAAGGTATCGTTTCTATTTCTTATATTAATAAAATAACTTATTCATTTCCATTTAATGTATTTAGCTTGAAAAATTGACTGGTTTTCTACCAGAAAAATATTACATCGTCAAAAGTGATAATTCTGATGAGCAATTAAAAGAAGTATTTCAACATTTTAATATTTTTGTTACTGAAAATGATATTTTCAGTCGTTGCCAAATTTGCAACTGCGATGAATTTGTTCAAATTTCTAATAATACAATGTGGGAACTTAATAAGACGTAAAAAAAAACAAGTATATTACAAGTAAATAATAAATTTTTAAATTACAAATAAAAAAAATTTTTTTTTTTTTTAGGTTTTTTGGACGTAAATATGACCATCTTTCAGTAACAACATTAGTAAAAAATAGTCAAGACAATATTGAGTATACTGACATTAAATATGGAAGTAATAATCGTACATGGTTGTTATCAATAGAAACTTTAAATTTATCAAATTGTAAAACAAAATATGATACGCCTATTCAAGTAGACCAGGTTCCTATATCTGTTTGTAAAACAATTCCACAGTTTTTTATATGCGAACGATGTGGTAAAGTATATTGGGATGGTACTCATTTTGAGCGTACTTTAAATGGTACTTTAAAAGATTTAATTGTCCGTAAGTAAACAGAAACAGCTTGTGTTCACTAATAAATTAATAAGTGATAGCAGAATAATTCTTCAACGATTCTGAATTAGTTCAAAACTTAGTTATGGTAGGGCCGCTCGTGTAATTTTTTTCTTTTATGTCCTGATCTATAGCACATATTGTGAATAACTAATCAGGTGTTCGAAAACGTGATTGAAGAGAAGCAACACTAACACGTTTGCTTACGTGAAAAAAAAGTAAGCAAAAATTACCATGTAGAAAGTAATCCGATACTTTTAAGAAAAGTAAAAAATTAATATTTCATAAGTAAAATAAGCTATCGTAAATTTAAAAAAAATTACTAAGCGTTCAAGTCGTGTACTTATGAAATAGTAATTTAACACTTTTGCCGAGGGTAAAAGCTATCGGATCCATTAATGTTTTCAGGTTACTTTCCACATAATAATTGTAACTAAATTTTGAAATCAGTTTTTTTTTTTCCGTGTAGTCTTACAATAAAGTTTGTCAAACTATATTTAAATTAGCGAGAGATGAAGAATAATCGGGTATCTTTGTTTCGATCTGAAACAATTCGATTTTATGTTGACTTATGGGAACACGAATGACAATCTCTCAATAATTGAACTATACTTTTGCGGGCACATTATTAGCTATTTACAAAATATATTATTTATTAAAATAAAGGTGGAGAAAAATATTTCGCGCGTACCATAACTTAATATCTTTTTTATATTAGGTAATTTAATTTATCCAATTATTATTGACTGTTAAAAATATATAAATAATATCGGATTAGTTGATTATACTTTTTTATTTAACTATTACTATAAATAGATAGTAAACGCTATTAATGTGGTTGTTAAAAATCGACCACATCTATGTATCTTATAGGGCCTTAGTTAGTTAATATATATTATATAAATATATTGATATACTTTGTTACTTGAAACATATTATGTTTTTATCTTATATTAGCTGTGTACACAGGTTCAGCTAATCAAATGTTAAGAAAAGCTCATTTCAGATCTCTGTCACGTCTTTTCTGTTGCGAGATTAATAATATTATATTTTGAATGTTTCAAACGATTATTCAGCATATTCAGATAAAGTTTTAAGTACAATGGTAATAATTTATATTCAGTATTCGACATCGAATAAGCTTATTATAAAAGTGGTTAGCAGCCTCACACTATTTCTCTAAATACTTAAAGATTTATTCATTTTACTTAATCTCTGAAATCTCGCTATAATTATTCACAAGAATAATTAAACAAACAGAATTTTTTTTTTTTATTATGTAGACTTATATATTCAAATAAGTATACGCTTAGAAAAATAAATGAATAAAGTTTCTTACTTAGTCAAACTATTTGAAAAAAATGATATGTCATTGTATTTTATCTAATTTAATTATTCATGTGGAAAAATTCTACGAGGAAATAATAATAATAATAATAACAGTGATATGTCATGCGTAAAATTCAAATCACCTGTTTTATTTAATTCAACTAATGTAATATTTTTTTATTTCAAAATTATAATATTAAAATATCCTTGGCTATAAATTTATGATAATTTTTTGTAGATTACATTATGAAAATGTAAAAAATAAATTTCAATTTATTATAGAACGTATTTTATTTATTTTCTTAAATTTTTAAATTTACAAATATACCAATTTTAAATCACATATGCGAACTGCACTTGAATGTTCAATTTCATAGTTAAAAATGATTATTTTTCAATAATTACGATGCTGGTTGTATTTCTGGAGTATTTTCAACTACTGTTGCTGTTGGTACATCAAATTCTATGAAATCAACTTTTTTCTTCTTACCAAAAGGCGGTGGTCCAATTAGAGCCTCAACTTCTTCATATGTCAGGGTTTCTTGCTTCAAAAGTTGTCGTGAAATCTTTAAAAAAAATTTATGTTCATTAATTTTTTACGTCAAGTTGATAAATATCAGTTTTATTAATTTAATCCCTAATTAAGTAGATTTTTAATTATTTTAAAACTAAAATTTTTGTAAAATTTTATTAAGGGGGTATTCTAGTCTGGAAATTTGAAAAAATCGAAAAAAAATTTTTTTTTTCATAATCCGATAGCTTAGATATTCAAAAATATCTCCCTAGAAGGATTTTTCAAAATTCAAATTATTTTCGAAGTTATAGCCGTTTTAGTGTCGTAGCAACTAGACCGGTTGAGCGGACGACTGCAACAATAGGCGACTGGAGGCCCGGGTTACCTGAGGATGAATAACTCTCTCTCCTTCTTTCTATAATACTTCCAGTATACCAGGCCCAATGTATGAAGCTGGGATGACTGATTAAGAGAATGTAAGTTATACGTACTATTCTATCAGTTACGCTGCCTGAAACTTAATGTAAAACTTTAAATGCGTTTTTCTCGTAACTACTTTTTTCGATGCAGTCGCCACAATATCTCAAGTTCTAATCAGCCGATTTACTTGAAATTTGGCATGAATATTCTTTAAATATCTCTATTGCATGAACCAACAAAAAATGAAAATTTGAAATTTGTAATATTTTTAAAAAATTCGACAAAGTTAAAAAATTAGTGAAAAATCGACCTCTATTTTTGAGTAGCCGCCATTTTATGAAAAAAATTTTTATTTTCATTTTTTGTTGGTCCATGCGATAGCGACATTCGTACTAATCAAGAATCCATCATTGTTTTATTTTTCGGATGACCACAAGGGTAGAAATCATGGCGACCAGGAAACGGCCTTTCCCCCCCCCCCTCAACTTCAAGGACGCATAACTTGATGAAAAAAAAATTTTTTTTTTTTAAATTAATTTTGTGTTTTCTTTAAATATAAATAAACAAATGATAAAAAAATAGATGGTAAAAATATCAAATGCTTTTTTTTTATCAATTGCCAAAAAACGCTCGAAATTCGGGCCTCTAGACTAGAATACCCCCTTAAAAAATTTTTAAACAGCCGAATCTATTGATCCTAAAACCTTTTAAGCTCAAAAGACTACCGACTTTTACAAAACCTAAATAATATTACAATGTTTGAGAGAAATCTTTGACGAGTACAATTAAAATTTTCCTCGCTTTTTCCAAGAAATTCATAATCTACTTGTATGATTGGTTCACAAATCATGTCAGGTTTTATCGATCATTTCAATACTCTAGTAAGTCTACCCTGATAGCTAAGCTGACTGCTGCAACTTCAAAGTTGAAGTTGGAAATTTGGTCGCAATTAATTGACACCAACTTTCTGACCAAAAAGTCTTGCTATCAGAATATAAATATTAAAATGTATCTAATCTTAATGAATTTCATTAATTGCTGCAATGTTTATTTAAGTGAATTTAGATAATAAAAAAAAAAAAAAAAAAAAAAAAAGGAAAAAAACACTTACTTTTTCTAATTTATCTGCATTATTTTTTAATAACTTTTCAGTATCTTGGTAAGCTTTGGCAACTAACTGTCTTGCTTCTAGATCCATTAAATTTGCTAATTTTTTACTGTATGGTTTTTTTGTGTCCAATCCAGTTTCTTCATCAGAAAATGAAACCAAACCGACTTTTTCACTCATCCCAAGTTGTCTTACTTGTGTGTATGCAATTTTAGTAACTTTTTCTAAATCATTTTGCGCACCAGTTGTTATTTGATTGAAAATAATACTTTCTGCAGCTCGACCACCCAAAGCGACACACATCATTTCAAATAATTGTTCCTTACTATAATTTCTTTGCTCTGTGGGTGTATACTGAGCGAAACCTAAAGCTCCTTTTGTTCGGGGTTTAATTGTAACTTTTAATAGAGCTTCTGTACTTTCTAATAACCAAGCAACTAATGCATGTCCTGCTTCATGATAAGCTACAACTTCTTTTTCAGCTGGTGACACACCATGATTTTTTTTTTCTGGACCACAAAGAACTCGATCAATTGCATAAGATAAATCACTAGCATCAATAAACTTTTTTTTGAATCTAGCAGCATGTAAAGCTGCTTCATTACAAACATTAGCGATATCAGCACCACTAAATCCTGGAGTAAGCTGTGCAAGTCGGGATGAATAAACTTGTGGTTTTTTTTCAAGAACAATAGTACTAAGATGTCTTTCAAAAATTTCTTTTCTCTCTGGAAGTGTTGGAAGATCAATTAAAATATGTCGGTCGAAACGTCCAGGTCGTAATAGAGCTTTATCTAATACTTCAGCACGATTAGTCGATGCTAAAACAATAACTCCTTCTTTGGTTGCCATTCCGTCCATTTCAACAAGTAATTGATTCAAAGTTTGCTCTGATTCATTGGTCATTGATCTATCAGTTCCACCAGATCGTTTCTTTCCAATAGCATCAATTTCATCAATGTATAAAATACTCGGTGATCTTTTTCGAGCTTCTTTAAAAAGATCTCTAACTCTTGCAGCTCCTAAACCTCCGATCATTTCAATAAATTCGGAACCATTCATAGATAAAAAGGGAACATTGGCTTCTGTAGCAACGGCTTTTGCTAGCATTGTTTTACCGCATCCAGGTGGTCCAAGTAATAAAGCACCCTTAGGAACTTTAGCACCAAGTGTTTTATAATGTTCTGGGCGTTTTAAATAATCAACAAATTCCATTATTTCAATTTTAGCCTCTTTCAAACCAGCAACATCTGCAAATCTAACTCCTTTTCCTCCACCAGTCAATGGATCAACCAGAGTAAATTTAGCTTGTGTCATTCCACCAAATAAATCTTTTGATATTGAACTGGCTTTATTCACAGATCTACTTATTGCTATCAATACACCCACTACAACAGCTAGCATAATAAAGAAAGCAGTATTTTCATTTACACGCTCATAAACTATCGGTACTCCATCGCCGGCCTTAATTCCAAGTGCATTTTCAGCTTCACGTAGTTTTTCTTCTAAACGTGTTGCATCTGCTACAATCATCTGATATGTACGAAGATTACTACGTTTTCCATTTATTATTGCACCATCGTACAAAACTATTGTCACCCAGTCCATTTCTGGTTTTATAATTAATTCTTGAACTTCACCTTTTGCTAACATTTTGTGAACAAATTCATTCCACGAGACGAATGGTGACTCCTAATAGATATAAATGAAAACAATAGTTAATCCAATATAATCATTAAATTCATTTATACCCTCACGGTTTTGACAAACCACTATTTTTACAATATAATTGACATCACGAGGTTTAGAATTTATTTAATTTTTCTTTGGTATTTTAATAAATATACTATCTATTCTTACGTGATAATGTACGTGGGCCAGCACAGTGGATAGCAGCAGAAACTTAAAATTGAAAGGAACCGGGTTAAAGTCCAGCAGTTGCCAGGTTTTTTTCATCAATAAAAAACATTATTCGATTTGTCTAAGTGATGGTTATAATTCAAGTTTTCTATTTTTTTTTTTTTGCAATTTAATATTTTTTCAATCATTTCATAAAATTCGTAGAAACACCGTTTAAACTCAATAAAATCTACTATATTTGAACTTGATTATTACGGCATTTGAACAGTATTATAAAAACCGCTAGGGTATTGTTTAAAAAAAAAAAGAGAGAGTGAAAGAAGAATATTATGAAAGTACCTCAATTTTATAAGCCATTCTTTGCATTGGATAAATAAAAACTCCATAAATAAATAATGAAATAAGAATGAGCTTAATAAAAGCAGCTCTTTCGTCACCTTTATTCGGGGGTTTATCTTTCGAAGAATCATCAGATGATGGCCTGCCATTACTAGATGAAGATGTACTAAATTTTTTTTCTAATAATTTAGTAATCTCTGATTGTTTGTAGTAAAGATTTTGTGACAATATACAATAACACACTGAACTGCATTCCCTAGAAATTTTATATAAAACCTGAAAAAAAAACACCTTAATTATTTACTATTATACAGAATTAAATTAAAATAGTTCAACAATAAAATTCATGCATTGAATAATTTACATTAGACGAGAATGATGAAAAAATATTACGAGCTGATTCATTCCAAAATTTTAAAAATCTACGATTGAAATTTTTTTTTTCTTTACTCCTAAGATGTATAACTGAGCTTATGAGATATTTCGGAGAAAATAAATACCGACAAAATGATTTTGATATATTTTGCATTTTAATTTCCTTTTTATTTTTAAAAAAAGTTAAGTCAGGTTATGAGCTGTTCATTATTTTCTTTCAATAGTTTACTTAATATTTTAATAACTGTTTTTATAACGCCATGTACTTATTAATTGTAACACACAAACATATTTTTAAATAACTATTTAATTTACTACATTAGACTAAATGATGAAATTATTTTTATTTATAACAGTGAGTGTAAGTAAGTAAAAGCCCCTATGCCCGCTCACTACCATTAGTCGCTCACTTTAACTATTTAATGTTTTTTTTATAATTTTCATTAAAAAAAATTTCAACTAACAAAATGCTTACTGATAAATAATTATTTATGAATCTAAATATATTAAGATATCATGTATCAAATTATTTTATAATAGATTATAAATTTAAATTAAGTGACTGTTTTCAAAATCGCGCTCAGTCGGGCATTTTTTACTTTACGTTCATTCGTTAGATTAAATTTAGGTTACGTCAAATTTTTTAATAATTGTTATAACTATATCTTATTAAATATATTTTTAAAATTTATGAAATTTTATATTATGAAAGAATAAAGTAATATAATTTATAAATTATTTTCCAAATCAATAAACTTATCATAGTTTAATTAATATTGTCTTTGAGAGACTATCGGGCCATGTGTTGATCGAGTAATGGTATATGACAACTTTTATTGAGCGACTATGGGTACACTCAATGACCTTATTTACCCTGATAGCCAGAGTTGCTCCCCTGATAACCAGACATTGCTCTACACCCTGATAGCACGAGTTGATCGTGAAAAAGTTGGTCATTCATTAGTTTCCGACCAACTTGACGACAACCCTGATAGCCAAACTGACGGTAGATTGCGCGCAAATCGATCGTCAATCTGACGGAGACTTACTGCCGCAATCCGACTACAGAATGACTGCAGAAGTTGATGTCAGATGTCTGACGACAACTTTCCGGCAACTTTCCAGCAACTTTTTCTCTTGGACGAATCGGTAAAAATGTCCACTCTTACCATTCGCCTAGATAATTTATCGATAGAATAAGTCAATGAGAGAGGATTCTTAGCTACCAACTGCAAGATTGTAAATTTTCCTCGCTAGATGGCGCTATTCAAATTGCAAAAAATTTAGGCTGGCTGGAAATTATTATTTTAATGCCTTTGCATTCGATTTTTGTTTTTTAATGGATTAAAAAAAGTTGGGTGTAAAATTTTGGAAATCAAATCCACTTGAAGGTTTGATGTATTGGGAAGGTAATTAAATCAAATTTTATACTATTGCAATGAGTTTTGTTTCAACTTTTACTTTTGAAATTTATAATTTTATCGACTATCGATGAACGTACAAAAATAAAATTAAAATTAATATCATTGTAATAATTAACATTTATAATGATAAAATAATAAATTTTCTATTAATACTAAGTTTCTTTAGCCATGTGATGTACTGCTGTTTTTTCGACTTGAATCAAAATTCCGTCATCATTACGAGGTCTTTTCGAGAAAGTTGTGTCATAGTAGTCTTTTGGTACTGACATTCTCTTTCTTGCCTCCTTTGGCTGACTAGAATTTTTATTTTTTTGGCTAGCACGAGCACCAGCGTTTTTTAATGCTGCTTTGACAGCATTAGAATATTCATTAGCATCAACCTGAGGGTACATAGTTTTGAAAATATCTGGAATGATAAAAAAAAATAATTTATCGTGTGAAAAGAAACGAAATAAAACAATACGATTTTAGAAAGAGGAATTGACCCGAAGACGAGGACTTCCTAAATAACACACAGACAACTTTTAGATGTCTTTTAAAAGGATAAGACCATTTTTTTAAATCAAAAGTCACCTTTTTTGGTATAACATAATTCTGACAGGAACGGAATCAAGTCAGAATCTAATTTAGTGGATAGAAACTAATTAGTTTATTCTTCAGAGAAAACAAATCAGTTGCTGCCCGCTCGACCATATTTCTCTGAAATTGGCTAGTTTAAATTAGTAAAATAGCCATAAAAATTCGCAATTTTAATGTAGGTGATATAAAAAATTAATACAAAGAGGGGTTGAAAAAGTCATAATAAAAAAATAATGCATTTTGGATTATTTTTTCGAATGGGTAAATCAAATTAGTCAATAATGATAATAATTATCATCCATAGTGGCAATTTTTCGATTAATAATTATAAGAGATAATCAATAACAACTATTTGTAGGTAATTATTTAAAAAAATCATCGAGAATTGATATTTCTGGATTATTCATTTAGAAAAGTTATCCGTAATGAACATTTTGGAATCGTTATTTTAAGAATGCAATTCCTGATGAAAGTTTTGGGACTAATAATTGAAAAATTCGATTTTAGTCCCGCAATGATGCATTTTTAAAAATAACGCATTACTCGCATCCCTGATATAAAATAAATGGAAAGATGGATTTTACAAGATTCAATGGGTTTAAAAGTTTCAAAATACTTACTATTCAAATCATGATCTACTTTAGTACCCAGGAAAATATTTGGCTTGACCTGACTGGCTTCAGTGTAGTTATATGTTTTTAATAACTCATCTGTTATGATCAAGTTATTTTTTAAAACATAGCGAACGTTGTCGCATAAACTTTTTCCACCACGGAAGCTGGATACATAAACTTTCTGTAACAAATGCAAATACTTTAGTATGTTGACCCGACTCAAAAAACAAATTCTACTTTAATCCTCAAAAGCATCAATTACTTTCATATTTTATTTACCGCCCAAAAAGTAACTCTATTCTAGTACTAAAAATCCTCAATGAGAATGAGGTCTAAATGTGAATAATTTATCGATTTTAAATAATAACTAAGACCTCAACATCCTCAATGAATGAAAAGTTATATTTCGGACTTTTAAAAATTTTAGATAGGAAAAGGAGGGGAGAGAATACGTCTAATGAGACTTTTGAGGTTCACATGTGGATACGGTACCGTCACTTATTATCCGAAGACAAAATATCCGCGACAAAATATCCGAAGACATTTTATCCGATAGACAAAATATCCCCGGACTAAATACTCGATAGATAAAATATCCCTGACAAAATATCTTATGATATCCCTGGCAGTTTTGAATCACCTTGGAAACACGGTAGAATCACGATGGATCCAGGGTGGTTACACGGTGGGTTTTTTATTATTTTATCACCATGATTCCACGGTGGTTACACGATGTACATACCCTGATTCCACGGTGGTTACACGGTGTACCCACCGTGATTCCACGTACACCGCGTAATCACCGCCGATACACCGTGGAATCTCGGTGAATACACCGTGGAATCACGGTAGGTACACCGTGTAACCATCGTAGAAACACCGTGGAATCACCATGTATACACGGTGATAAAATGGCACAAACCCACCGTGTAACCACCCTGGATCCACCGTGATTCCACCGTGTTTCCACTCCCAGGGTGTTTCCAGGCTGATTCAAAACCGCCAGGGATATGTAAATACTTTTAATATAAATATTATGGTACCCATTTATCAGAAATATTTCATATATTTGCACATAAAATTTGAGTGTGTGATATTAAAAATGGATCAACACATATGCTTAAAATCGTACTGGGCCCTTTTTTCATAGATTTTGGGTGAGTATTATTTTGAAAATAGGTCAACACATGCTTGGAATTGTACAGTACCCGTTTATCGAAAACCATTAATTATTTTTTGACTGAAAATATATTTTTCTGAATGAGATTTATCGAGAGGATGTTTTGTCACGGATTTTTTGTCTCTTGAATATTTAGTCCAGGGATATTTTGTCTATCGGATAAAATGACTTTGTCGCGGATTACAAGTCGTGCTATAACTGTGGATACAATTATTCCTGTATGTTTTGTGTATTTTGAGGCTCTAATCCAGATTATGTTATTCCAGTTTAGTCCTCAAAGTGGTAAAATTGATCGTAACTACTACTTTGAGGACTAAACTAGGATAACTTTCTATACTGTTGTCAATCTTCAAATTGTAAATTTATCCTCAAAAACCTCATTGAGAACTTTGAGACTTAAATCCAAATTTGGTTTTTGACTCGGGGAGTCTATACGTTTTGATATCTGATTGTTAAGATCAGAAAGTTGGGGTAAAAAAATGAAGAGAATACTTACAAATTTATGTTCATCTTCACTTGCCTCGTCGTACTTATTTATATCGTCTACAGTTTGAAACGGTAGAAAAGGAGGTTTTTCAAACTGTCCAAACTGCCGTCTCCCATCACAAGCGTTGTTGACTTTTTCTGACAGCCCACTGGAAAATAATGTTTTTTAATAATTTTGAAATATCGAAACCAAAATAGAATAAATTTTAAGTAACTTCGACTCACCTAAGCTGCTTAGAAAGAGTATCAATTTTCACACGCATCTCTCTAAAACAAAAAAATTATTTTTTTAAAACACAATAAACGAGCAACCTACAGTCACTACGTGACTGCTCAAATATCACTACTAAATTTATAAAATACGCAGAAAAAAAGGACTTCTTGCTACAATAAATTTTTACTTGCACCAAGATATTTTATGCATTATGAATTGAACACGAGAATTTTCTTGGGGCGAGAAAATATTTTTTTGGGCAAGAAATAATTATTTGTACCAAGTAATTTTTTGTAGTTCTGAATAAATTTTAGTTTTCAATTCACAAAATGCAAAAAATTTCTTGGAGTAAGTAAAAATTTTCTTTAGGCGAGTAAAGATTTTTTGTGCCAATGAATCCTTTTGTTCTGTCTACCATCTTTTGGCTTTGAGAAGCTTCCTAAAACCAAAAGAGAGTACAAAAATATGTCATTTTGAAATTAGTAACGCGATATAAATAACATATCTATTTATTCAGTGACATCCAGTCGTATTAAGTGACAGAATAACTTAAATATCAATTTATTTAGAGAAAGTAAACACGATTTTTTTTTTTCTCGTGTAATTTAAATGTAATTCGGATGACATATTTAAATCGATTTATCTGAATACTTGGCGATAAAAAAGAGTTTTAACCATGAAAAGGTGCAAATTCAAGTCAATACCTATTTAATGATACCAATTTCAATAACATTCACCAATTCTACCATATATAGATATGACGGGAACAAAATTTTCCTTATTCTCATAATAATATATAGATTATGAATAAATTTTACTTACGTTGAATGTTGAGACAATGCTTCAACTTTAGGTCCCAGTTCTCTGAAACAACGAAAATAATAAAATTTCAAATCACACAGAGTATACAGAATGGATTTTAAGTTTGAAAACTTGAAGTCTTCATAAAGTTACTTAAAAAAATATATTAAAAGATTGAAACATTTTTCAAATACAAATTGTAATTAAAAGGTTAAAAAAATTATCGACCAATTTTTAGCAATAGTATATTGTGTGACAAGGGATGAAATGAGTCAATTTCAGAGTAGACTCCTGTTGGCTACTCGAGCTGTAGGTGAGAGCTGACAACATTCGCAGTCTAAAATCGTGTTTCATCCTAAGTCACACACAATATATATTCGCGCATTAGATTACCTGTATTGAAACTTCAAGTTTCTGTGTCTGCAGCCGGTTAAAATCATGCTCATTTCAAACCGATGATGCTGACAACTGTTAGAGAATGAGATATATATGATTTACGGTTTCTGCTCACGGTACGCGAGTATTTGTAAATTATGTATTCGCTAGTAATTTGCAGCATCGGCTTGAAATTAGCTTGTTTTGACTGGCTGGAGGGACACTGAAACTGAAAGTTTAAATGCTGGCATCATGAAGACAATTTTTCTTACATTTTTTGCAAACCCCATATTTCAGAAAAAAAAAACAATAGATTATCGAAAACACATTAGATTTTTAACTATTGGAAATCTCGAAAAGTATCGGTTTTTACAAAATTTAATGAATCTGAGAATCCCTTTTCGTCGAATTTTAAGATTTTTATTCGTTTGGCGTTTGGTTTCAGCACAGAATACTCTATATACTTGCAAGTAAATTCAAGCCCTGACAGAGCCAGATTATAGGTAAATTATGTTAATTACCGTAATTTGCCGTAATTTATGGTATTCGGAAGATATATATCTGAAATAAAAAAAAAAACATACTGTGCTTATGGTGAAAATCCGCTAATTACGGTAAATTACTGTATTTTACCGCCATTTACTGTAAAATACTGCAAACTTTCGTATGTTACTGTGAATTACGGCAATTTTCCATTGAAGTAACGTATTTTACGGTAAATTTCGGCAAACTGTGGTAAATTACCATAATTTGGATTCGCCATAGAGTTGTTAGCCTCTAAAACAGACTTAATGTTATTAAAAAAAACTTGTTATTAAACAAACTAAAAGCAACATTCACTTGGTTCCATAAATAAATGATTTGATCAATTAATAGATTATATTTAATTCATGTAAGACAATTTACTTACGCCAATAATCGCGTATTCTCTTGCGTGCACAGTAAGACTTCATTAATAGCATCCAGTAATATTTTTGTATTGGGTGCTTTTGGAATCGGATCAGTAGCTGGATGTGCGTTAAGCATAATTAATTTCGATTTTCCATTTGCGTTCGTTAAAGGAATTGTTCTTATGGATTTCCCATTCAACATTCGAAGTGACGTCGCGTTTGGATCAGCGACATTTAAAACTCGGCTAGCAGCTTTGCTTACTTGTATCTCGCTTCCTCTCAAACTGCCCCGTGAACTTCCAGACTCACTACCAGATAGACTCTAGATTAAAACGCAAAATGCAGAATTGATTTTGAAGAAATTAAAAAAAAGTTTTTTTCTCCGGTATATTTATTCATTGTCTTTATCTATTTCATTGAGTGAGTCGAGGTTAAAAGGAAAGTTGTTAAGTGCTCTTATAGGAAAAAAGAATACGCCCAAGCTTGGCCGAGGCTTGTCGCAAGACTTATAAACTCTGGGGGTAGCTTGAGATCCAAGCTTGGCCCAAGTCTGTCTAAGCATCGAAATGATAACACCGAGCCAAGCTTGAGTAACAGTGTTATGCCAAGACTTCATCTTAGTATTGGCCCAATATCAAATGCCAGTATTGTGCCAAGACTGCATCTAAGTATTGGCCCAATATCGAGAGCCAGTATTGTGCCAAACCTGTTGCTAAATAAGTTCCTATAATTAAAAATAAATTGTAAAAAAATATTAGTAGTCATGTGCGTGATGATAACATACGGAAATAAACTTACCCTGGTGGAAATATTTCTCGTCAGAAAGTCAGAATAATTCTTGTAAAACTCTGAATAAAACTTTTGAAAGTCTTACTTTCTCTGAAAATTTCTGAAAAAGAATAAAAAACTCTGTTAAAGTTTTTATATGTAATTTAAAGAGAGAAAACTCCAAATTTTTTGGACTCTTCCAGAAGAGTTTCTCAGATTTATTCAAAAATTTTTCAGAGATGTAATAAAATGACAAAAGAAATGTTTTTCAGAATTATTCAGAGATAATCTGTTAATCTGAAATTTCATTTAGTTTGATGAAAATTAATTATGCAGAGTTTTTCAGAAATAATAATCATAATTGAAAAGTTCGTTTGAGTCACTGAAAAATACTTATTCTTAGTTTTTCAGAGATTTTAGGAGTACTTTACGGGTCCGTTGCTTTTCTTCTTGAACTCTTTTTCCGTCTTTTTCAGGAATAGTAAAATATCTAGGGAAAGTCCTACAATAGAAATAAAAAAACATACTTGTATAGGGATTTATTGATTTTTTTTTTATTTATGAATGTACATTAAATCTTATTATCTATTAATGCTGAAATATAAAATACAGCTTCATTCTTTAATGTCATATAGATTCTTTGACACTGAAAAGTGATTTTTCCTTAAAATAAAGTGAAGCAGAAAATTGAATCACTTATCTTTTCAAAATTATTATGTATTTAACTTAACAATTGTTTTTCTTTTCATTGCTCACTATTAAATAAATATTATTAGTATAGGTAATATATACAAATACAATAATTAAAATCATTTGTTAAAAAATTATTATCGATGTGGCTTTTAAACAATTATCTTTATGTAAGTTTAACAAAAGAACATTTTCTTACACAAAGCTAAATTTCGCAGTATATATCAGGGTGGTGTGTCAAAAAACAACATTATTTTTTTTTCTCGAAATTTACTGTAACTCGACTGCGATCTCCAATCACTTTTGAACAGATGGAATTATCAAAAAATGATAAGAGACTTTTTTTGTAGCGGGTTAAATTTCCTACAAAAATATATCCTGGGCTTATTTGCACAATGACCCACGGTTGAGTTAAAAAATTCTAAACTAAAAAATTTTTACTCACATGATATTTAAATAGGAAATCAAAAACTGCGATGAGCTACCGCTAAAACTTGAATTTAAATCTAATCTTTTGACAGAATTTTTATTTTGTGATATACTATCGATTTCTGGTAGTGCCCAAAAAAAAAAAAACAATGTTATTTTCCGATACACCCTAATATATATTTTAAACTTATCGTTCTTGGATTATTTCAATCACTCATTACATAATGTTTTCACGAGTAATTTACAAAGTTATCTTTATACACTATGCTATTTTCAGAACTTATTTCTAGTTGTTGATACAATCACAAGTATTTTTTTCTAGCATTATTTTATACGTCTCTCAAAAATTATTATATGCATAAGTTTACTATTACGAAATTGTGGTACTAATCGGAGCTCTTAATAATAATATTAAAGTTTGCCTCAATCCTTTTTTTCTATTTTCCATTTAAATAACACGGGTAAAAATTTTTTTTTTCTACAATTTTTTAGCTTACAAACCTATCAACTGATTTTTACTCACGATAATTATTTTTGTAGGAAATTAAACACTCTACAAAAAAAGTCACTTATCATTTTTTGATAAATCCAGCTGTTCTTAAGTTATTTGAGTTTAAAGTTAAATTTTTAGTAACCTTTAGGATCTTTATACTTTTCTGGTGAAACTGTCAGTCTTATCATAAAATGTCATAGGAAATTTTTTGTAGGTAATTTCATTCTTTACATATTATTACCAATAATGTTTTTTCGAAATTTTGCATTGTCTTCTAGTTACTTTCATTTCAATGTTAAGCTCTTAAAAAATAGTTTTTTGATTGATTTTAAGAGCTTGAAATTGAAATGAAAATAACTAGAAAACATTTATAAGGAATGAAATTACCTACAAAAAAGTTCCTGTGACAATATGTGATACGAATGACAGTTTCACCAGAAAAGTACAAATATCTTTAGACTTTAAGCTCAAATAACTTTTGACCAGCTGGATTTATCAAAAAATGATAGGAGACTTATTTGCCGAGACTTTAATTTCCTATAAAAATAATTATTGTGCTTAAAAATCCGTTGATTGGTTTGTAAGCTAGAAAATTGTAAAAAAAAAAATTTTTCTGTATTATTTCAATGGGAAATTACAAAATGGATTGAAGCAAACCTTAATATTATTCAGAACTCGGATTGGTACCAAAATCTTAATTTTCTGATGTACTTTCAATTTTAAGATACCTAAAAAAAACAATTTTTTTTTTAAACATCCTAATTAAATATATATGAATAATAATTATTATGGACATTAATTCCTAACATTTAACCAACCATTTTTTTTATAGTTCATGAATTACCGACATATTTATATTTTTCTTAATCATTATAACATCCTCGCGGAATTTTAATAATGTAATATTGATTATTTACTTCTGTTAACATGAATGGCTCCATTATCATCTCTGGCTTGCACACTTGTAGATTAACGGTAGGTGTACATTCTTCAATATTATGAACTGTAATCTGCTTTGTTGAGTGAAAATATTTCTTTCGTCCTATTAGTTCTTCATAAAATATATAAATTTGTTTGTCACTTTCATTTGTGTCGAAATAGCAAATTTTTTTTATTACACCCATCTTTCCATTTTTAAGTATTATCAAAGAATCGTTTATTTTTTGACATAAGCGGTAGTTACTCGAAGTATAACGATTACTGTTATAAATAAATTTGTTGAACGATCGACATTTTTTCGTAGTATTTACTAGTGTCCTTTCCATAATGTTTAATTCATAATCTTTACCTCTGCCTATGAGAGTACATCCGTTTACTTTAAAAGTATTTTTCAACCGCCCAGTCGTTTCTTTCACAAAACGATTTAAAACCATTGCTTTTAATTAATTTCCTTTCAAATGATGGCAATGACTTCTGGAATATATACCTTCTAGCAACCTGAATAGGTAGATGGGTTGGACTCTTTTCCATTTTTAATACAAAGTGGTTTTCGTTTTCAAAGGTAAAAGTGTTATGACACGATAATGGTCCTAGATTTGATACACTTTTTTCCATATGTAAAAGCAAATGAATGTTGTATGTCATAGCTCCTTTCCCAAAATATTCTTGATAAAATGTTACATATCTGATTAGCAAAGAACCAGCTATTCGTAGCTCTTTTTTATCTATCTTTTCAGATAACAAAATATTCATTGCTTCTACTAGTAAAGCAAGATGATTTAAATATTTTTGAGGAAGGATTCCTTTTAAGCAAATTAATGAATAAAAAAGTAGCCATGACCGCCACTCAGTTGCTTTCCACATTTCTCTCTCCGTTATGTGTCTTGGTGATCGAGTTATACATGTTGGGTGTTTGAAACTCATAAGTCTCTCATTTATAATTTGGAGCTGGTTTGGATTACCAATGTAGTATTCTTTGCCGAATGAGGATAATACAATTTCTGTATGCTGTTTTACTGTGCCCAATAAAATGGAATGCATATAATCTGGTGACATTCCATTAGCAATGTCAAAGTATTTTAAATTCATTAATGGTGAAGGCCCCCAAACACCCATAACATCTCTGCCAAATTCCCTCTGACCTGCAAGATTCATATTCTCTTTTATTGATGTATCAGTTCGATCTTTTGGAATATTCGTAGATATGGTATATTTTCTATATCCGTCAACAGATTCTGTAGGATGTTCACAGAAAGTACAACCATATGTACCATTATACTGTTTCATGTTCAACATTTTACATCTAGCCACCGAGTCAACAACAGCACACACTGGTACAAATTTACTAGTAATTATTCTGTCTCCTAATTTCCATTCAATACCTTTATCAGCTAATTCATTCGCTTGCATAACAAATGGTTTAAGAAAAAGTTGCATGTTTGGTTCCTTCTTACTAACCCATATGCTAGACATAATCATGTGTTTAGATTGAAGTTTAGGAGGTAATTCATTGATGGTTGCATATATTGGCCAAGTAGAGACTTTGCTTGATTTAGATGCTTGACAACCATCAGTGTTAAATGTGTAAGAAAAATTAAAACTGTCGGATAAAGGATTATTTTCTGTAGATAATTTTTTATAGATTTGTCCATCGGTAATATTCTCGATTGTATTTTTATTCGAACTTTTTCCAGCATTTTCAAAACGTTTTATCTATATTTGTTGCACTTCTAAATCTTGAAATATTGTTTTTAATTGTGTTGCCATGTCAAGAGTTATAAAAAAGGAAATATTGGGGGGTTCATCCATATCACCGCAATTTTCACATGTTATCCCTTTAATATTTGAGTTATTTCGGGCACCAACGTAAAATAAACAATCGTCACAAAATAAATGATACGTTATAATTTCTTCATTTTGCTGTAACGTTTTGAAAATTTTATATTTTGTTGCCGGAACGACGTGCTTACCGAACAACGTATTAATCATTGATAATATTGCTGTCATAGTTTTCCACGTAAGTGAATGTTCAACTCCTAACAAAAGAGTCATCAGAAAAGCTTCTCCTCGCGTTACAGACGTACAATTACAAAGAGGTTGATGGAAACTTTCACCAGTACTGCTTTCATGACTTTGATACTGCAACGAAAAATAAGTGAAAATAAATAAATATTTAAAAGAAATAATAATAATAATAAATTTTTAAATTCAGTAGAAATTAATAAACATTGTTACTGAATTTATTATAACTTATAACCAATCTTACTAAACAATATTTTTATATACTAGACATAACATGCTTGCTTCGCTCGCCTTCATTTTTTCAAAAATCCCGCCACTATCTCAGTCGACCAATCAACAACCGAACAAAATAGTCACAGAAGTGACGTAAAACGATACGAGATCCGGTCATCAACTTTTTAGAAGAGGAACACTCAAAACTAATGAGCTTATTTAAAATTTTGGACGTTTAATATTTTATATTTTTATTCCGTCTAAAGCTTATGTATTTTATTAATGTCATTTACTATGCCAAAAATTTATTTCTTTTTTATTCAATCTGGGATTCAATAAAATTATTGTATGAACTATAACAAGTAGTAAATTGATACTTAAAAAATAAATTAATGTTTGACGTTACAAACTAACCCAATCTGTTTCGAAGTCTACGAACGAAGGTAATTTGAAAACATTTTGTTTTTTCATTAGCAAAATTTAAGGGTCGAGTTTAATTTATACTTAACTACTTTCTATTTACTTGTTAACTAATTTTATTTCCTGCGAGATTCTACTTACTTCATCACGTTCGTTATTAATATCCTCAAAATGATTTTCAGTTTGCGGCGATTCTTCAGTCTAAAGAAATAATGGAAAAAATAATAATTAATAAATTTTCTCTTTTAATTTTTATACAATACAAGTCAGATAACTTACATCAAACCAAATTTCGTCATATTCTGTTTGTTCATCATAGTCATCATAAAACCATGAATTTTCATGACGTTGATTTTCTTCATTGTTCTCCTCACCAAATAAATTTTGGTCTGGGCTAAGATTATTTCTACTTTGCTGATGAGTAGGCTGAATATTTTCAAATAAATTTTCGATAGATGATTGTACGTTGTCGGCAACATTTACCGTAAGAGAAGGCAAATTATTGATAGTTTCCACAGGAGCTTCAGTATCTACATCTGACAACTATAGAATATAAAAAAAATTAAATAACTAAACATCACATAGTGTTTAATATATTTATTTATACTTTTTTATTTTTATTAATATATATTATACTTTTTAATTTTTTTTTTTTTTTAGTTTTTATTTTTTATTTTATTATATAAATTTATTTAATATATATATTAGACTGTTTCAAATTAGGGGTCTATTTTTATTTTTTTGATAAACATTGAAAAATCGAAAGAGTATGTTAAAATATAGTGACAGTTAAAATTTGAGCTCTTAATATTGATATTTAGAGGCGGATATTGATAATTTTCGATTTTTCATTTAGTAAAATGGTAACAAATACATAACTTCCGAAAAAATAAAGAAAAAAAAACCTCTCCTTAAACATTTTGTAGCAAATTTACTGATCTACAAAAAAGGTTTTTTACAATTTTTGCATAAATTCAACCATTCACAAGATATCCGACGCCAAAGTTTGATACAATTCGTATAACTTGTTTTTGCTCGTTCTGAATTTTATACCATGTCAACTAATGAGAATTCAGAAATTTTCGATATAGTTTTTTTATAGGAAATTGAATGCTCCATAAAAAAAGTCTCTTATCATTTTATGATAAATCCATCTGCTCGAAAGTTATTAGATCTCGAAGTAAAGTTGGAGATCTTTTTACTTTTCCGGTGAAACTATCGGACTAATCATAAAATGTCATGGAATCTTTTTTGTAGGCAATTTTATTTCCTACAAATTATCTCGGAAAAATTTTTTTTTAATTCTGCATTCTCTTCTAGTTATTTCTATTTAAATGCCAAGCTCCTAAAAAAAGTGTTCTGATCGATTTTAAGAGCTCGACATTAAAATGGAAATAACTAGAGGAAAATGCTGAATTCAAAAAAAATTTATCAGAGATAATTTGTAGGAAATAAAATTGCCTACAAAAAAGAATCAATGACATTTTACGATTAGTCCAATAGTTTCACCGGAAAAGTAAAAAGATTTTGAAATTTACTCTAACTTGACTTCAAGCTCCAATAACTTTTGAACAGATGAATTTATCAAAAAATGATAAGAGACTTTTTTTGTAGAGCATTCAATTTCCTATAAGAAAAACTATATTCAGAATTTCTGAATTCTCATTAGTTGACATGGTATAAAATTCAGAACGAGCAAAAACAAGTTCTTTGAATTCTATCAAACTTTGACGTCGGATATCTTGTGAATGGTTGAATTTATGCAAAAATCATAAAAGACCTTTTTTGTAGATCAGTAAATTTTCTACAAAATATTTAAAGAGAAATTTTTTTTATCTTGATTTTTTCGGAAGTTATGTATTTTTTACCATGTTACTAAATGAAAAATCGAAAATTATCAATAGCCACCTCTAAATATGAATATTAAGAGCTCAAATTCCGACTGTCACCATATTTTAACATACTCTTTCGATTTTTCAATGTTCCTCAAAAAAATAAAACAAATAGACCCCTAATTTGAAACAGTCTGATATATATAAATATATATATATATAATATTAATTTAATTATATATATAATTACAAAGTATAAATAATATTATTTATACTTTTCTTCCGTTGCACTTTTAGTATTTCTTTGCATATTTTTGAAAAATTGTTCTTTTATTTAACTTTTATTTATTTATTTATTTAAATTAATGGACTAACACGCAGACCTTCATTGTTGACGGAGGGTATTCAGTACGAGTACAGAGCCCAGGTAGTGATTTTTATAGACAAAATTTTTTTTTTTTAATATTCAAAATAAGCTCACAAGCATTCGAAATTGGGATTTTATTCCACTATGATCAAGTCAATTGAAATCGTCACTAATGTCGAAGATAAAAAAAAACAATTAAATTATTGTCATGATTTTTATTTCAATTTCGAAGATTTAACTTAATGAAAATTTTTTCCGCCGCTTTCAATTATTACGTGACGATTGCCGAAAAATTGAGCTGAAAACTAAATTTTCTCGCCTCCGGGCGGAAAGCGTCAACTTTCGTCCCACTGTGCAAAACGAAGTTGCCGCTTTCCGCCTCCGTCGACGAGAAAAAGAGTATACACTCCTCGGGAAGTAAATAAGAAAGCCTCAGATCACCTGTTTGTTGACCTCGGCTTCGCCTCGGCCAACAATTACATGTGATCTGAGACATTTCTTACTTTACTTCCCTAGGTGTGTAATATACTATTAAAAAATTAAAGCATTGAGCATCAATTTGTCAAATAGCTTCTGATTTGTAATAATAGCAAATAATTAAAATTACAAACTGAAAAGTTAACCACTAAATTATTCTAATTAATTCTTGACCTTATAGTATTTTTTTATTTTGTACTTAACATAAAAAAAGCTTAAAAAAGTAAAAAAATAAAAATGGCGAAAGTGACAAATGTTTTCGAATATATAGTTTTATTTATTCATTTTGTCGTAATTAAGTCTTACATATTGCTCTCTGTACAAATTTAATTAAGAGATTGTTATTAATCATTTATATACAATTTTTTGGTGAAATCCGAAAATATAAATCGTTTCTCTTTACAATAACTACTTTCTTAATTTTAAAATATTAAATGTTTTGTATTACTTACAGGCGTGGCGAACCAATAACTTTATTCAGAAAATTTAAACATTGGTTTGCTTTAGATTTTATATCGAATACATTTTTTTACATTGTATTTTTTTGATATTTCAATCTTTATTGAGATATTAAGCAAAGCACTAGTATTATTACTCGATATGACGTTCTTAACAGTAGAATATAGAGGGTAGAGTGACCTATACCCTATATAGTAGACTAAAATAACGTAGTACTTAACTTTGAATTTCAATACCTTGTAACTACAGAGAAGTTGTGTTAAAATAATTACAGTATCGTAATGTTTGTTCAAAGTTTATAGAATTTAAAGGTGTAAATAAATTAATGATTTAAAAAAATTACGTTATCTATTATCATACTGTACATTACACAGAAAGAAAGTTTTTTCTTGGTTTAAAAAATTTATGTTTCTGACTAAGAAAATTATGTCTTCTGCGAAGGAAATAATTTCTTGATCCAAATAATTTTTTACTTCAATAAAATAAGAAATTCCGTTTGGTTCAAGAAAAAAATTTAGAAGACATTTTATTTCTTGGTTCAAGATTTCCTTTTTTTCTGTGTAGGAAGTAATAAAATGTTTTTGCCGTTAAATTAGAAATAAAATTTAAATTTTTCAAATAAATAGGACATAAAGCTATTGTACACATTATAATCATGTGAATTTTAAAGAAAAAATGAGTATTTTTATCTAAATATCAATTTAGAAAAAAATTATTCGCTTTTTTTTATCTAAATGCAAAAATGGACAGTCAAACTTTGTTTCAAATGAAATATTTATTAATAACTACCGACTTTACCCCCATAAAAAAAAAAAAAAATAGTTATTATAATATAAAGGAATATATTTACAACATATATCAAATATATAAAAAATATAATTATGACATTAAAAAAATATATGTCAGGTAAGAGACCCAATACCCGATCAGGGAACTAGTACCCGATCACTCATGTATTTGCTTATCTATATTTACTAAATTTGACTAAGTATAGATATACAAATACATGAAGTGATCATGTACTAGTTCCTTCATCGGGTACTAGGTCTTTTACTTTATACTAGGATGAGTAAAAAAAAAGGAATAATTTTTTTTTTCTTTAGTTACCGTAAAAATATCGTTTAAGATAATGAAAAAAAAAAAAATTCTGGTTAAGTTTGAGCTCTTAATATTAATGTTGAGTGGCATCTCTTTGTAATTTTAGATTTGCCATTTAAATAACATGGGAAATAATATATTACACACCTAGGACAGTAAATAAGAAAACCTCAGATCACATGTTTGTTGACCTCGGCTTAGCCTCGGACAACAATTACTTGTGGTCTGAGACATTTCTTACTTTACTGCCCTAGGTGTGTAATATACTATTAACTTCCAATTTTATTTCTCGGCAATGACTAATTATTCAGAGAAGCTTAGGATATATTTCATAGAAAATTAAGCGCTATACTAAAAAAGTCTCTTATCATTATTATGGAGGGTAGAGGTACCTCTACCTTCCATAATCATTATTTAATAAATCCAACTGTTTATTTAAGCTTGAAGTCAAATTTTTACAGTAAATTTCGAGATCACTTTATTCTTCTAGTGAAACTATCAGACTCATCACAAAATATCATGAGATCTTTTTTGTAGACAATTTTATTCTCTACAAATTATTTACAATAAAATTTTTTCAAATTCCGCATTTTTTTCTAGTTATTTTCATTTTTTAATGTCAAGCCCATGAAATCGATGAGAACACTAATTTTTTAAAGATCTTGACACTAGAATGGTAATAACTAAAAAATCATGTGGAATTTGAAAAAAACTTCATCATATCAGAATTATCTACAAAAAGATCTCATGACATTTTGTGATAAGTCTGGTAGTTTCGCTAGAAAAGTAAAGTGATCTCGAAATTTACTATAAATTTGACTTCAAGCTTAAATAACTTTTTAACACATGGATATATCAAACAATGATAAGAGATTTTTTTGGTACAGCGTTTAATTTTCTATGAAATATATCCTAAGCCTATCTGTACTATTCGCCATTGCCGAGATCTAAAATTGGAAACTTAGAACTTTTTTCCCAAGTTATTTAAATGTCAAATCTAATATCACAAAGAGGCACCTCTTAACATTAAGAGCTCAAACTTTACCAAAAATTTTCTTTTTATTATCTTAAACGATATTTTCACGGCACCTGAAGAAAAAAAAATAATTTTTTTTTACCCACCCTAATATATATGGGGCATTCCACGCCATATCAACCACTTTGGAACCTGATCCCTTTTGATGTGGCTAAAAATTTTTTCTTTTTTTCTACCCTGTCAAAAATGATTTTTTCAAATTTTTTCAAACGGTTCTTATAATTTTGTCAAAGTTTTTGAAAATAAAAAGAAAAAAAAAATCAAAAATGGTAATCATTGAAAAATTTCCAATTTTTTTCAAAAATTAAAAAAATGAAGATAGGTTGCAATAATTTTTTTTCGAAAAGTACATTTGAAAAAATATTTGGAAAGAAAAAAGTCCAATAATTCGGATTTTGAAGAAGTTACAGCTATATAAAATACAAAAAAAAATTTTTTAATTTCTAAGGCTACAAAGTATATACGAAAATCGACCAAAAGTTAGCTACTAAAAATATATTTTTTATACAAATTTTATGTACAGACTTTTAACAAATATGATCCTATTAAATGTTTTATTGTTCGAAACTTTGCATTGCTTATCTACTTAACTTTTTCATAATTATCATATGCTTAAATTTCAAGCTGAGCACATCAATGTTAATTCATGTGTATGAATCAAGTACAGTAAGAGTGTAGAAGATACAGCGAAGATGAGTAAGTAAAGAAAAACTTCATACTATTATAGACTAAATATTATTCAACCAGTTATTTCAATATTTTCATAAATAATCAAAATGTAAAAAAATTTGTACGACAAAATTTATTCTGCGTGAATTCAAAAAAATATTTAATCGTAAACTTTTTTAATAAAATTATGGGTTCGCCTGGTACAGTAATTCAAACATTTAAATTGTTTATAATAAAAGAAGTGAAAAATCTCATAAAATTGTCAGGCATTTTTGGATTTCTTAAATAAAAATTACTAGAAACAGCAATAATATAGTTTTATACATAGGCCAAAAATTAATTGTCAAAGATTGGGTTGGGCAGTCAGTGAACTGAGCCTCATATCGCACTGTCAACTGTTCACTTAACGTTCACCTTGTCGCAACTCACAACGAGTTCTCAAAACTTATACAGGAAGAACAATTTTGAAGAATCATATAGTATTTGATACATTTTTTGAAATTTTATACAATAATATTAAGTTTTAAAAATTGTATAAATCTAAAATAATTTTAAAGGGAACTCGATTAACCGAGCAAAATGATTTTATAAAATTCTATTAGATTTTGAGGGAAACAATTGAGAAATCTAAATTTGACACAGTCAAATTTAAAATTTTATACAGAATTATATAATTTTCTACAATTTTCTTTAATTTCATGCAATAACATAAAATTTCAGAAACCTAGAGAAAATTATATAAAAATTTTTTTTTTTGCTCATCGAAAATTCCCTAAAATTGTATGAAAATTTTATAGAACATCATATAGCTACAGAAAAGTAATTAAATGCCATTTTATCCGTTCCCAACTTAAGTCAGGAGTACAAACGTAATTGGACCTTGAAAGTGAATGGGGTTCAGAGTATTTATTTTCTCTTAAATTTTGGAAATTTAGAATCTAAATTATATTTTATTTGAATTTCCCACTCTTTGAGCGCGATGACAATGGGAAGTTTCGAGATTGGCCGGCAGGTTTAATCGTTTTTAAGATTTGTAATTTTTTTTAATGGGAAAAAAGTTTATGATCCGGAAGTTAACAGACAATTAGCAAATTTCGAATTTTTTTTCTATACATCAATTACAAAAAAAAAAAAAAAAAAAAAAAAAAAACTAAAATTATGTACATGTAGAAAATCAAAAAAACTATAAGTGCAATTTTTTAAAATATTTTTTTTTATAATAGTTTATCGTTCTAAAAAAAAATCCAAAAATTGTTAGACGTCGGCTAACTTCAAGATCATAAAAGTTTTAGCCGGGAAACAACTTTTATCAATTTTAGTGTAAAAATCATTTATACTTACAGTTTCACGAAGCTGTTTTAATTTTTTATAAAAAGTTGAACGAGGCATTACACCGTCACCACCACGATTTAAGTATAATTGATATGGACCTCGACGCTTTTGAGGATGCATTTCTTGATAGTTTTTGTTAAATTTATAGAAAATAATAGTAATTTCGGAAAGAGATTAAAATTATTATCGATCTTCTTAATAATACAATTAATTCACCAAAGTATTGTTTTTATAAAAATATTAACGACTAATGTACACTTAAAAAACTGAAACTATACAAAATCAAGAAAAAAGTTGATTCCAAAAAATAATCAACAAAATAAAGTTATAATGAGTTTGGAATATATTATATATCGTGCTTACTTTAAGCGAATGCTAGATGGTACTGAAAATTTTAACACAAAGCTATTACATATAGAATCACGTGCTATGCTAGCTATTACAGAAGAAGTCTGTCACGATTGGAGATCGTGATGGGCGTAGGTACGAGATTTCGTATAAAAGTATTGAATAAAAGGGTACTTACATTGATCAAGGTCCAGTTCGTATGCCCGGCTACCGTTAACCAAATGCTCAGTTTATTCTATTTATATTTAGATCGCGCCTACACAATATTGTTGAAGACAATATTGATATTAACCCAAAATGATTTCCAATTTATGATGTGACTGATTATTTTTCACAATCAAACGTCGAGCGGTAAACGTAAAATTGTGTACCCCCTACTGTGAACTATCGGTCTGAGCGGCTAGACAGGTAGTAAAATAAGGGATAAAGGAAGGTGGGCTGCCGAAAAGCCTCGTGAAGCTAGTATCTCGTTGTTAGAGTAAAATTGTCTGAGAAATAATGTTTTCTATTGTTTTATATTAACGAGTATTTATTTATTGAGGACTAAATATTCTCAAAATACAAAAGGGTTACAAATGACAGTATATAAAATAGTAAATATGAAAATAAATGTTTCATGCATATGTTTGACAATTCCTCGAAGTAAATTTAGAAAATATCAAATAATGGTTACAATGTTTTAAAACTTACCCTAAACAGGTTTTTGGTGAGGTGTCAGGACTGTCAGCAGTAACACAGGACACTTATTCACAACGCGTTCTCGCGGTTAATTAATATGATTCTAATTTATCGTTTTATTTATTTATTTAGTATGCTTTTGTTGTATCAATTTAAATGTTTATATGTTTCCAGATCTTCGTAGATCAAAAATAATATGAATGTCTTCGCGCTTCTCGCGGTAAAATAGTTTCAAAATATTCAAATTCTTCGCTTTTTCGCGGTAAAATAAAATATAAATTTGTTTATAAAATCTTTGCGTATTTTCGCGGTAAAATAATTTCAAAATCTTCGCGTATTTTCGCGGTAAAATATTATTCAAATCTTCGCATTTATCGCGGTAAAATATTCTTTGATTCTTCACGTTTCTCGTGGTATAATTCAATATTTAAATAAAATGAAATTAAATGGATTAAAAATAAGATGAAGATAATCAACGCTACCGGTGCTTCCGATTGATATTAATTCACGACTTACAGCGATCAAGGTCCGGTTCGTATGCCCAGCTACCGTTGACCGAATGGTGAATTTAATAACGCTAATTATTCTCCTGAGACTAGTAGAAAATGATATACCGATTATTCGAGTGCTTACGACGATCAAGGTCCGGTTCGTACGCCCAGCTACCGTTAACCGAATGCTCAATCGAGATATCAATCCTCTAGCCACGAACACCGTCAAGTGTCCGGAGTTCAGTATGGTTCAGAGTTTGATTCCCAAAAGAACTGATGAGCTAAAGTCCATGGTCTTTTTATATGGTCTTCACATATGAAAAGTGGTGGTAACTTGTTTCCCATACGAGAAGACTCGGACTCGCCCGAAAGTTCTAGGCCCATGCACACGTGTGATCCCTGGGAAATAGATTTTGACTATTAGGTGGGCCGATGACCTGGCGCCACTCTGCCGCCGAGGAAGCCATAAATTTGGTGGTTTCCATTAGCTTTCTTTAATTTCCAAGAATCACATGCAGGTGCACACGAGTTGGGTGGTCTATAGTTTTAAGATGAAAAATCAAAGAAGAGATTACCGTTCTATGCTTAGATTATTAAATGGGAACGGATACATAAATTTTAAAAGTACGTTAAGAGAAAATGACGAAATTTAGAGAATACGAGAAATCTATAATACACGTGGTCCATTAGTACAATACGACTTAATTGTAAAGCGTTGACAACGCTCAGGTAGGTATATTTGTCCGGTACGACTGCTGGCGTCAATAAGTCGGCGTTATACATAAAAAGGTTTACGTACAAGAGGTCTTAGTGTGTACTTATTTCAGGAGGGAAAAAAAAATAAAATTTTTGAAAGTAGCATCCGTGACACCTCCCCACCTAAAAATAATCATCGTCCCGATGATTTACAATTTATGCAATTATTTGCTTAAATAGTGACTGAAATCAAGCTTAATTCAAAAATTTTCCTTTTTTTTTTTTTTTTTTATTTTACGTTCGTCTTTATCGAAAGGTCTGGATCAAAGGATAGTAAGGAAAATCACTTAAAATTTACTCATCTCAATCTGTAGTGATGTCTCTTCACAATAATTTTAGTATGGCGAATTCTCGAATGTTGCAAACTGTCATACGTCGTAATTTCATTGATATACTCGCACTCAAGACGATTAGTGACGTTATTATGTGGTTGAACAGACGTTGGTGGTCGAAGAACTTTATTGATGATTCCATTTTGTACGTCACAAAATGTGTTGTTCTGAGTCTCCAAACGAAGTCTACAGTGCAAGATCTTGGACATCTGGTAAATCGGTAGTACAGTTTGATGCTTATTTTTCCATGCAGTAATCAACGTCCTTGATGTTTGTATTGTTTCTATTCGTTTTGATCTATGTAGATAGATAATTAATCGGTGATGTTATTCATCCTTCTTATGTAGATGATCTTGAAATAGTGTTTTGATCGAGTTTCTAGAGATGACTAAATTATGTTAGTATATATTTTCTTCTATTTCAAATTTTCTTTATAAGTGTTTTTGTTTGTACCTTGGAGGGAATAGGGTGAGGTTTAAGTGGATCAGGTAGGTAAACAATGCTAGGGGTCAACGAACTTTTATGTTTAATTTACCTGTACTCTAGTATTTTTGTTAAACTGAAATTTTTATCGAAATAATTGCAAAACTTGTAAGTCATCACAAATAGTATTTTGATGAGTTATTTTGAAAAAAAAAAAATTGTTTTAATTTTTCTTATTCCTAATTTACTCAAAAATATGTGTTGGAGCAAAACAAAAGTTGTGTCTTCTCCTTTTCCTTTGAACGGTAATTTTGTGTTCCTCCAACATTTTTTTATAATTTACTAGTATTTCTGAGGGTTAATAATAAAAATAAAAAAAAACAAAGAAAAGTTGACGAATGAAGATTTTAACGAAACGTTTGTGTTTACAATTTTTAACACTCAGAAATCTAGTATCTTAAGCTAAACATTGTATTATCGGACTATTACGTAGTTCCATGAATGGTATATCGTGGTTTTTAATTTTAAAATCTTTTGAGTCCGATGATGGGTAATTATATGAATTTAATAGGTTTATTGTTCCTTGTAGATGAAGTATGTTGAGTAAGATGAGCGTAAGTAATTGATAGTTACGTCCAACATTGTTGTGTAGATTCCCAGCTTGGATATTTGAGTTTAAGGATCCTATCTCTTGGTTTGAAAATTGTGAGATAGGAAGCATGGAGAATGTTTTTCGATTGTCCCATAATGATTTCATGACAGTAGACGAGTTGAGGGCCTCCTTATCTGAACTAAACATCTTCTTGGGTGATGAGCCCACTGCAGGTAGTGGTTTGGCTCCTGGAGGTGAAGACTCTGTCTTTGAAGGCAAAATTTTTGTCTCAGTAAATGACGATACGCTATTGGGCGGTTCTGGACTTTGTATATTGGTCTCGAGGTGTGAACAATACGATGGCTTCTTTTTATCATAAAATAAAGAAGACAATATGATGTCCGGTTGTAATTTAAACATTGAAGGATTTATAATGATCTTGAGATCAAAATCACGAGAATAATATTGTAGATCGGGATATCGTTTGAGTGTACGATAAAGTTTTGCAAAATCTTGAACAGGATAATTGTTAAATTTTTGGTTTTCTTTGAACAGCTTAAATAAGTGTATCGTTGAGTGTTTTTTTCCCGTAATTGATTTGATCAATTTGTAGTTAAAGTCTTCCTTTATCAATTGAGGTTGTAACATATTAGATATTTTTCTTGGCTGACTTGTGGTTTGGACAGTTAAAATATTTAAATTAAGAGCTACGTTAAATTCATCCTTGTTGGTATCGAGTACTGAACTAGTAGATGTGTTTATTTGAGCTTCCTTGAGTTGTTTACCTGACTTAGGTAGAGGTTGACTTAATGGTACATTATCTTCTTTTAGTCTAACCGAAGGTTGTAATGTAGATATTTTTACAGTACTCTTAACGGCGGGGTTCTTCGTGTTAACCCGTGGCTGGTGTATTACTTGAATGTCGGTTTCTTCAAGGTTTATTTCTTTGTCTCTCGGTATTGAGTGTGAAGCGACTGATAATATCTTAGCTTCTAATTCGTTATGTAGTGTAGAGTAGGTTTTTGTATTTTCTGTGTTGATATCTTTGTTTGTTTTATTATGTGTGTGGCTTGTTAAAAGGTTAGTTTCATGCAAACTCGTAATTTGAGTGGCTGGATTTTGAGCTTCTGAAGTCGTATTTGAATAGTCGTTTCGATTGCTAGTATTTCGTGTTGTTAGTTCGATAGGTTTTTCCGAATTACCATAGAAATTTTCAAAATCAAAAGATTGTGAACCGATGGTTAAGTTGTAGTCTTTAAATGAAATTTTCGCGATTTTATTTTGGAAGAAATCCATTCCGATGACTCCGTCAGTTGCTATACGCAATTTATCGTTGTTGAGGACTTGGAATTGTTCATGATTGGAAAAGAGAGAGATATTCGTAGATCGTTCAGTAATTAAGTTACTAGATGTTATTTCAGTTAGTATTATAGCTTCATGCGCAGCTATTATGCAATTAGATTTTAGTGCTGATAGTTTTATTAAATTTACATCGGTACCGGTATCGATACTGAAACGAGCACTGCCGTTTTTAAATTCAGGTGCATGGAAAGTAACGATAGGATGATTTCCGTGAACTGTAGTAAGTCGTGAAAATTTTTCAACACGAGGGTACGACTTTTGATTATCTGTATTACTTGAAGTTACACTAGGCTGGATATTTTCCTGAAACTCATAATAATCTCCTTCATTAGTAAAAGTAGAGTATGGATCATAATTTGACTCATGTA
>CAXHJT010000021.1:0-16714 GCA_964016945.1 Microplitis deprimator
ATGCGGTCTCCTCCTCAGAACGTTTTGTCGGAGCAGACATTCATGTTGTTGCGGAAATAAATAAAAATTCGAAAAATAAATCAAATGACAAAAATAATAAAAAAATAAGCCGAGAATAATCGCGACATCCAACCCGTCATTGGTTTTTAGACCGATTGATTCAATTAAACCTGAAACATTTGATGCATCTTTGTCTGCTGATAGGTAATTAAAACTTTTCGAAATTGTTTCAAATCATAACGGATGGACACATCGAATTAAAGCGTCATATTTAGGAGCTTCTTTGAGAGGAAAAGCTCAATCAATTTAAGAAAAATTTTCGTTGAACGATTTAAAATATTATGATATAATTAAAGAAATTTTAATATCGCGATTTGGAGAAAAAAAATTTTCATATGGTTATTTAAATGAATTTCAACACAAAACAAAAAATCTGACGAGTCTCTTGATTGCTTTGCTAAAGCAATAAACTGACTGACTTTAGTCTCGTATTTCTCTCGCGGACCTGGAATCACTGTAAAATCACAGTGAAATCACAGTGAGATTATAGTAAAAACATTGTGAGACCATGATGAAATTACGGTGAATTCACCATGATTCTGTGCCATTCGGTCACTGTAGTTTTATGGTTATCTCACAGTGATTTGATAGTGGTTTCACAGCAAATTTACAGTGAACTTACAGTAAATTTACAGTAAATTTACAGTAAATTCACAGTGAATATACAGTAAATTCACAGTGAATTCACAGTGAACTTACAGTAAATTCACAGTGAATTCACAGTGAACTTACGGTAAATTCACAGTCAATTTACAGTGAACTCACAGTAAATACACGGAAAAAAAATGTAGTAAATTTCACTAAAAAATATGAAAATAATTTTAGTATATCCAGTTCAGCAAATTTAACTATATTAGAATGGAAACAAATTAAATTAAATTTTTAATAACTTTTAACTTTTTATCACTAGTGCTATCATTTTGATTATTATTGTTATTTATGTCATCTGTATTGGTATTCGTATCGATTTTTATTTTCAAAAATCACTTGTTCTAACCGAGATTCGAACCCTGATCTCCCGCGTGCGAGTCCTTTCCTATGTCTAACGGCCTGATGTTTCCTTTGAATAAAAGTTTCTGAACTTGTAATACATACTTTTATACGCTATCCCTACCAACTTTTAATTTTATCTACACATAGTAAAATTTAATTTACAGATTATATAATCGTGTTAGCAAAAAATACATCACGTATAATAATTTTTAATATCTTCTTATGTTATAATTGCCAACCAGTAAATTTTACTAAATGTTTTGCAATAATTAAAATACAGAACGTATTTACTGACATCTGTTATTAAATTTGACTACAATATTGTAATTTTGACTATATTTTTTTCTCCATGTACAGTAAATTGGCAGTGAATTTTTGGTAAATTCATAGTAAATATACAGTAAATTAGCAGTGAATTCATAGTGAATATACAGTAGATATCCTGTAAATTTCTTACTATTTTACTCGTAAACTTTGGAACTAATAAAATAATAATAATTACGAAGTATGAATTACTTTATTATAATTTAGAATTATTTTGACATCTTATAAATTTTTTTTTAAAAAGGAAAACTCTATATATACACACAGTCATTCAGACGTCACATGGAAAATGATATGAACAAATGTTCGGGGCCTCCTAACCTCACGTTCTAACGAAAACTCGGTTTTCGAATATCGAGGTAAAAAAAAGAAATTGTCACTATACCACTCTAAAGCTACGATTTGACGACTGTGGTGTCAAATCATCATGAAACTATAGTCAAATCACCATTAATTTACCAAGGAATCGTGGTGAAATCACCCTTAATTTACTGTGAAATCACCATTAATTTACCGTGGAATCATAGTGAAATCACCATTAATTTACTGTGAAATCATGGTGAAATCACCTTTAATTACCCTAAACTCGCAGTGAAATCATAGTGAAATCACTTGTTATGTCAGAAATTGACATAGATAAATGTTTTATGGGTATTTGGCCCAAGCCGAAGCCTATAGACCGGGAACCCCAGAGACTTTATATTAAAGAGGATAGGTTTATTTTTAAATTAATAACACGATGTTAAAAATATTAATTCTTAATTATATTGTCAACTTAATTACAAAATTTCGAGGTTTGGAGATTGTGTTTCTTATAACATTAAATTTTAATCATAATAATCAAAATCCAAAGATAACGGTTAACTGATTAAAAATTAGAGAATAAAAAAAAATAATTAAAATTCTAAATTGCAGTTCTATATAATTCAAATTAAATTGTAATTTAACTAGCGCAAGATGATTTTAAAAATAGTATGGCGAAATTATTTGAAACACTTTGAAAGAACAATTTGAAATAAATCGGAGACGATGTACTTTAACGGATTATCAATTGATTTGAGTTTAGTTATTATTTAAATGCGAATGAAATATTTTTGTCGAGAAATTTTGTAAAGATTATTAGGTGGCTACTAGCCGACGCTAATTTACAATAAAAGTTTGATAGAAATAATTTATTAGGTGGCTACTAGCCCACTCTAATTTACAATAGGAGAAAATGATTAAAAAAAAAAATGGATCATTAGGTGGCTATTCAGCCGACTCTAATTTATTTTCCAAAGAAAAAAAATATTGATAGTTAATGGTATTTAGTTAAAAATCGTACCTGGATTCTTTTATGTAGTACGCTGGTTTACTTAGGTAGTACTTATTTATTCTGATATTTTCGCTCACGATTTTATATTGCTCGACACTTATTCTTTTTCTACTGTTGAACTTTACACTAGGCTGGTCAGGACACGAGAGAGTGAGTACATGTAAAGTCTGCCTAGATATAGCGATTTTTTCGGGTGGACCCAATTCCGTGAATTTGGGGGAATTTCCACGCCTACGCTCTGCCGTGTCCATCCAACTTTTTCCACTTCCTTCCGGAAACCCATTGTTTCGGGGCCGCACTATCCCTTCCACATTGTTTTTCCCACTGACGTAGTTGCTTCGGACCCTCCCTCTATATGGGTCCTCCACAACCCGCCCATTGACCTTATTGGATAAATTATTTTTTCCTTTTTTTTTTTTTTTTTTTTTCATATTATTGTTAAATGAAATTTTCTATTTCTATTTTGTTTAAGTTTTATTCTAATATTTTAATATTTTATTTGTCTTTAAATTCTGATATTTTAATGTTTCATTTTATTTAAATTAAATTCTCTTATTTTAATATTTCATTTTATTTAATTTGAATGTTAATAGTTTCTTTTAAATTTTAAATATTTTATTTAAATTCTAATATGTTAATGTTTAATTTTATTTAATTTAAATTATCATATTTTAATATTTTATTATATTATAAAATTTTTTTGTTTGTATCGCTTTCTATTTTAAATGGTTTTACTATCTTAATGGAAACCTTTTTTTCTTGTTTATTTAACTACTCACTTGTCCAAACACCATAATTTGTTTTTAAATGTTTTGTTCAATTTGGAAACATTCAAAAACTCATTACAGATATGTATTATTTACTTTAGGTCTTATTTAGAGTGTGCTGGCGATAAGAAAGTGCGTCAGCAGCCACTCTGACCCTGGGTGAGGATTAAAATTCCTTTTCACCCAATATTATATTAAAATATAGATTAGGTGTTTGAACAAGTTTCCTAATGTCAACCAAAATTTTAAGTAAAACATAAAATGTAAGATTTAAATAAAATAAAATAAAATGAAATAATATATAAACAAACGAAAAATAGTCTGGACGTAACACCCCCATCGTTAGACGGAAACACGAATGAGACTTCGAATGAGTGTGACGCCAAACCACTAGCGTTTGATCAATTTATAAGCTATTGGTTTAATTACTAGTTTATTGTTTATTTTATTGCTAGCCTCTGAGTCTTGTCCCTCGATGATTCAGACTTCTTAGTTGATGAATGTCCGCTGATTCACTGCTTCCTGACTGTGGTCGGGCAGTCCTGGGTACAGGTTGGTTCGTTCTGTTGTTGCCAGTAAGACAGTTCCTTCCTCAGGGTTTGGAGCACTAGCTTCCTGTTTCTTTGGTCCATGTCCTTGATGCTTTGCTAGATGCAATAATAAGTGGGTCATCGAGTCCCACAGTGCCCCAACAAGGTGGAAAGACCATCCGTAAACGCTGTGTAAGGTATATCCGTGAACCAGTGTGTCGGCGAATACCTTAATCATTCTCACCACCATAAAGACGCCGATTACTCCTGCGCTGAACGTACCGAATTGAAGGAATTTCCCCAGTGACCTCTCCCAGGCGCTTTCGGCTAACTTGTCCAAAACCTCCTCGTTGAGAGCGTTCAGGATAGAGGGTGAACCCTTTAATCCGTTGGTAAATTGTTGTGCTACGGTCTCCATAACTGCGGTCTGCTCCATAGTGAACATTATGCGGTTCCTCATAGCATCCAGGTCTTCTTCTGAATAGATTCCACTGGTTGCCAAATGTACGGGACTTTTATATTCCCATGTCACTTTGGTTTCTGGTTTGAGGCTCACGGGTGGCACGGTCTCGACTGGTGTTGGCATGAACTTGTACCAGGTGGCTCCCAATCGATAGTACTGCAACAGAGGTGAATTGCATGGTATTTCTGTTGCCTGAGTGGTGATCACATGGGTTCTTGGTGTGAGGAAATAGCTTTGATTTCCTCGTTGGACTGGGATGCGGTTGAAACATCTTTCTACACGTTGGATTTTGACTTCTGCTGGCACACATTGGACGATGTGTACTACTTCTCCTGCCAGGACCGCCATGTACCCAGATCCTCCCATATATCTGAAGGCAAACTCGTCAGGCTGCGTTGATGCTATTGCTAGTGTGTTTTTTAACAATTCCTTTTCTAATCTACAACGGTGTTTCATTACATCTAGATAAAGTGACTGGACCTGATACCGTATGTACCTCTCCACGTAAATCATTTTTGCATTAACGTATAAAAAAATGTCTAAGTTATCCGCGTTGGTTTGTATAGCGTTGTTTTTCTCTAAGACACCCAAATCTTTTCCCTCTACAATGAAAAGTTTTGGATGTTCTGTCTTGTGGATTGTAAGGTCACATGAGGTTTCAGCTCCAGTCGTTCTTAATGAGAAGCTTGTGTCTCTTACATTAACGGTATAGACCACCTCGGTTTTGGACTTAAGTTTATTAGCATGCCCTTGGTATAATAAAGAATAAGTATTGTCCGCGCAGTATCTGCGTGGCAGGGGGTCCCAAAATGTATGTCCACCTTCGGGGTCTATACAGGTTCCGGTTTTTAATATACAATGGTACCCAGAGGGTAAATAAACTTTGTTATTTTCTACCTTAGCTCTAGCTGATGTAGACCGTAAGCTAATTCTAACTGTACCTAAAACAACGACCTGACTCCAGGATCCATAAGGATCTGAATAATAGGCTTGTTCACAACTACCACCGACTGTGGCAGCCCCAGCTAACGTGATGCTACGAGTAGTTGTTGAGTTTACCATCAACCCATCGATACTTGTTTGTCCTAATCTCAATGTGCCATGGTTGTGCGCTACCTGACACATTTCACGTGAGATCGGGTGAACATATTCCATATAGGCGTTTTCCACAATAGCTATATGGGATGAGGCCCCACAATAGTGAATTGTTCTATGGATCTCTACTTTGCATTGCATTATATTAACATGCTCGTATTCATTCATTTGTAATAGGAAAACGTCTACCAGGGACATATCCACCCGATTTTCATCGACGTCGCATTCATCGATATCCAGAAGGGATATCGTAGTCATGTTGAGAATTTTGCTCCCACAATCATAGCCGATGATGGCTGAAACTGGTTGCCACGCGGTGAACAAGAACCAAATCGCCAGATGATTCATTTCTGAAACAAAAATAAATTAGGGCCTAAAGTCTGGATCAGGATCCACAGCTTTAGTCCGTTTAGTTTTAGGTTTTTCCGGGGTTTCAATTACGGTTTTCTTTAGCCGGTTGGGATGTACTAATTTTGTTTGGTTACCCATTTGAATACGGATGTTTCCATCCGCGTATATTTCTAAAATTTCGTACGGCCCATCATAGTGATCCCCGAATTTCTGAGGCTTAGGTCCTTTCAGGAGAAAGACCTTATCCCTGATTTCGAATTTTACCGGATTGATCTTCTTGTCGTATTGCTCTTTGGACTTTATTTTCGAGGTTATTAAATTATCATGCGCCCATTCACGAAGTTGTGTTAATTTTTCGACCAATTTAATAATATAATTGTCATAAGTCGGTAAACGGTCAAGCTCGTGCAACGGTTCGCTTGATGGTACGCGGGCGGGTTTCCCGAAAACGAGTTCATAAGGGGTGAATTTGGTCCCCTCATGGACACAAGTATTATATGAGAAAGTGGCTAATTCGAGCCAGTCGTCCCATTCGCTATCTTTACTTACGAACTGCTTTAGATATTCCCCTAGAACGTGGTGTGATCGTTCCAGAGAGCCATTTGACTGCGGTCTGAAAGCCGTTGTCTGAATTTTTTTAATTTTGAATCTTTTACTTATACGTTGCATAAAGGTACTTATAAAGTTCCTACCCTGGTCAGTTAATAAGGCTTTCGGGGCCCCAAATATACATACGAAACGTCTAATGAATGTATCCGCGACCGTAATAGCCAACATATTTCTTAAGGGCGCGGCCACGCAAAATTTCGAGAGTTGGTCTTGGATAGTCAAAATGTATTCATTCTCTTGCTCCGTGACGGGTAGTGGACCTACGATGTCCATAGCGATTTTTTCGAATACTGTACCAGGTGTATCCGTAATCAACATTGGTTGTCTCGTTTTTACTCGGACAAGTTTTTTTAGTTGGCATTCCAAACATTGTTGGATTCGATTTTGGATATCTTGTTTTAAATTTTCCCAATAATAATTAGTTCTTATACGATTAAAAGTCTTAGAGACACCCTTGTGTCCCCCTATAGGCGACTTATGGGCCTCAAAGAAAATTTGGTCCCGTTCTTCTCGAGGAACGTACCGGATTGTCCCGAGACAGATTATTACCTTTGTTTTTTCATTTCCATATATTTCGTGAATTAACGAGAGGACTTCTTTCCATGGTATATTTTCGACGTATTCTGAATATGCTAGGGAAAAGGACTTTAAACTTTTATCTTTCAATATTCCTTTTAATTTAACCAATACTTTAGCGATGTTGCTTTTTATTCTCAAAGAGGATTCCTTGATTGATCCGCAGATTATTAAACCAAAATAGTTTTTACCTCCTTTTTTTGTCCAGTACACCTGTCCGGTGTCTGTAAAACCAACCTTTGGCAAATTGTTTTGAGTTTGCAACACCCGAGAACCTTCGTCGCAAGGGTGTCCATTCTCATCTAGGAAGAATACCAGATTATCTTTTCTGTATTGAAATAAATCTTTAACGACAATAATGTTTATCTCCTGTTTATTTCCTTCCATTTGTTCACTGATCTGAACTTCCTCTATCGAGCAATCTGATTCACTATCAGATGAAGTTTCTTCAGTATCAGGATCGCTTCCTTCAGGGTCAAGGGGATCTAATATGATTTCTTTATCAGCTAACTTCTTTTGACGTTTGGGTGGCCTACCCCTTGGCCTGGTGGAGGCTTTTGGCAATTCCGGAGGTCTTCCTGGTCGTTCCATAGCTTCAAATTGTCTGTCCTTGTCTTCGGAATTAGAGTGCCTACCCCTGTCTTTTGCAAGGGGTTCCAGCAAATTGGGAGGTTCTTTTCGTACCTCTTCAGAATTAGAGTGCCTACCCCTGTGGTTTGCAGGGGGTTCCAGCGAATTGGGAGGTTCTTTTCGTGTCTCCTCAGAATTAGAGTGCCTACCCCTGTCTTTTGCAGGGGATTCCAGCGAATTGGGAGGCTCTTTTCGTACCTCCTCAAAATTAGAGTGCCTACCCCTGTCTTTTGCAGGGGATTCCAGCGAATTGGGAGGCTCTTTTCGTGCCTCCTCAAAATTAGAGTGCCTACCCCTGTCTTTTGCAGGGGTTTCCAGCAAATTGGGAGGTTCTTTTCGTGCCTCCTCAGAATTAGAGTGCCTACCCCTGTCTTTTGCAGGGGATTCCAGCGAATTGGGAGGCTCTTTTCGTACCTCCTCAAAATTAGAGTGCCTACCCCTGTCTTTTGCAGGGGATTCCAGCGAATTGGGAGGCTCTTTTCGTGCCTCCTCAAAATTAGAGTGCCTACCCCTGTCTTTTGCAGGGGATTCCAGCGAATTGGGAGGCTCTTTTCGTACCTCCTCAAAATTAGAGTGCCTACCCCTGTCTTTTGCAGGGGATTCCAGCGAATTGGGAGGCTCTTTTCGTGCCTCCTCAGAATTAGAGTGCCTACCCCTGTCTTTTGCAGGGGATTCCAGCGAATTGGGAGGCTCTTTTCGTGCCTCCTCAAAATTAGAGTGCCTACCCCTGTCTTTTGCAGGGGTTTCCAGCAAATTGGGAGGTTCTTTTCGTGCCTCCTCAGAATTAGTATGGTGATCAATCACCGCTTGTAGTCTATCATCGAGGGGTAATAGGTTTTTTTCTTTTTGTTTTTGAGCGCGAGTAGTGATATGCACGGTTTCCACTGGATTCCTGGACAAAGCATCAGCGTTCAAGTTGATCTTACCCGGTTTGTGAATTACGTCGTATTCGTACTCTGCTAAACGGAGTCGCCACTTGAGAATTCTGGCATTTCCGTCTTTCGCGGTCTTAAACCACACCAAGGGTTTATGGTCCGTGACCACTGTAAACGGTCGCATGTAGATATACGGCCGAAAGTTTTTGACTGCCTGTACTATGGCTAACGCCTCTTTTTCATATGTATCGTATCGTATTTCAGGCCCCCTTAAAACTCGAGAGTAGTATGCGACGGGTCGATCTTTACCAATCTCTCCCTGTGACAACACAGCACCGATTGCTGTTCCCGAAGCATCGGTAGTAATGATAAAGGGTTGAGTAAAATCGGGATATTGTAAAATGGGGGCAGTACACAATGCGTCCTTCAATTTATCGAATGCGTTTTGAGCATCCGCGGACCAATGAAATTCTACTTCCTTTTCCAATAATTTCGTTAATGGTTTTGCTATTGTTGAATAGTTTTTAATAAATCTACGATAATATCCCGTTAACCCCAGGAATTCTCTAATGTTTCTTTGTTTTCTAGGAACAGGAAAGTTTCTCACCGAGTCTAATTTGGACGGGTCAGGCTTCAAGCCTTCACGGCTTATGACATGACCTAAATAATTTACTTCCGGACGTAGGAAATCACATTTATCAGGTTGCAACTGAAGGTTGGCTTGTCTCAATCTTTGCATTAATTCATCTAATCTTTGTTCATGTTCCTCTAAATTTTAATATTAACCCAGCCCCCCGATAGCCAAAGTTTTAAATGGAAATAACACGGGAAAAGTTCTGTTAAAAATTTGAAATTCTTGTTCATCATAAAATAATGGACAGATCATGTCAACCAATGATAATTCTTATAGCAAATTTAATGCTCTACAAAAAAGGTCTCTTATGATTTTTCGCTATCTTGACTGGTTCAAAAGTTATTCGAAGTCAAAATCAAAGTTCTAGTCAATTCTATGGTTTTTTCCATTTTTACCGTCAATTAATAATTCAAAAATGAAAAAAAGGTTATTATTCATATTTCAGACGACTTCTCTGACCTTGACGTATGTTCTGAAAGAAAAGTAATATTCAATTGAAAAAAGTGCTTATTAAAATTACAATGAATCGAAAAAAGTACCAATATTATCATTTTTTCTTTAATCATAGATACTTCCATAAAGTTGTTACATTAGTTTCTTTCAGCGCGTTAGGAAACATTTTACGATGATCCTTAACCAATTGTAATACATATTGCATTTGTTTTTCATCCTTAGTATAATGTGTACAAAAATCTTGCACTAGTTTAACTCCTCTCACAGCACAGTCATTCACAACCGATAGTTTTTCGACGAATCGTAATGCAATTTTATAACTTTCATTATCAGCCCATTCAAAAGGATTAATTTGTAAAAATTCTGTGTAACTCAAACCTTTCAAAAAATTTGATCGATTCTGCGGTTACAAAAAAGTCGATATCGTTATGCAATAAATCGTTTATACTCGTACTTTGAAAGCGTTTTACGCTAAATTTTTCATTTGTATAATCCTGGTCGTCTTCCGGAATAGCATCGATTAGAATTTTTTCTCTTCCCGTATGCACCTTAGCCACAATTTTTAATTTTGTTTCTAGTGGAACATCTTCATCAAAAATTGCCATGATCGCTAACTCCGGCAATAAGTACCATAAATGATTCATAAATCTATTAATTGCTGCAGTAGCAAGATTACTGTTAATCACTTTAAAGTTGCTTAGCTCTTTTAAAAATTGTAGATCATGGTACGGAGCTTTTACACTATTAGATGATGTAAACCAAGCCTTAACATAAACAGTTGTCACAAAAACACATATTTGTCGAAGTTTATTTTCTTCACCTTTTTTCAAAGATAATTGTTCACGAAACGGGTACATTTTTAGTACGTAAATAGCTTTTGCCATCCATCGTGCATGATGGCAAGCTCTTGGCTTACGAAAACTAAATTTTTTTGGGATAACACCAACGAAGACTAGAGTAAGCTCCAAAAACTCTTTGTAATCATCACGAGGTAGCTTTGTTGTCAGAACGTTAGTGGCAAAAGTTTTTATAGACCCGATTTTTTCTATTGTTAACACGTTCTCATTTTTCGGATCATCTAATCCTGTTTTGTAATTCAATTTATTTAAAGCTTCCCATTGCTTTTAAAATCGAATAAAGAGTGGAACATTAGGGCCATCAGTATTCGGAAAAACAGCTTCGAATACATATCTTAGGACAATTTCGAAAATGTGATGCCTACACGGAAAATATAATAAATCCCTCTCTAACAGTTTCTCCAACAATGCAGCAGCACCATTTCAAATGCCTAAATTTGAAGAAGTGGTATCACAGCATATCATTTTAACAGATGTGTCAAATCCCCAATCAAGTAATGTTTCGTAAACAATAGTAGCTTGTGCCATTCCAGTCCCATCTTCACTCGTTGGTACACCTAACATAATTTCTTTGTCCTCCGAAGTGATTATTACTGGTAATCGATGAACAGTTTCGGTATTCAACAAATTTGGTAATGATTTTCTGTCCCAGTGTACAACGATAGATGATAACTTTAAGTCTTGGAAGTGTTTTTTTATTTCTATTGATTTCGACTCACGCAGAGTTTGTCGATGTCTTCGAATGGATGATCGATTGATAATCAAAGAGTTGATATCCACATCTAGTAGGTTCATATCAATAAGCGACTGGCAGATAGCTGTTATTATAAATACAGCATCTCTGTCACTAACTTTACACCGATCTAAAGTAGCTACAACTCTTTCGCTGAGAATATCATAGCTTCCTCTCGTTTTGTTTTGATTCTAATAATCTGGTAGTACTTGAAAAGTATATTTCTCCACTCAATGCAGATAGAGCACTTCCTTGGCTAGATAAAAATTCAACATTTTTGTCTAAAACGAATAAAGATATTAATATGACGAAAAGAATCTTTACGTTAATAAAGAATAAAAAATTAATTGATTATTTGTTTCTTATAATTTACCCAATAATGCTTTTTCTTCTTCACTCTTTTTTTTTTTTGTTTTTCAAACTGGATTTTTTGTTCAATTCATTATCATTATCATCGTCATCATATCTTGTTTTAATATTTGCAATAAAACCAATGCGTTCATCTGATCTTTGATTAATCAAGAATTCTTTAGAATTTTCATCGATAACATCAAATACATTTGACGGTGCAATGTCAAATAATTTTTTCAATGAACATACAAATTCATTTTGTTTTTTTACAGCCACGTCACTCCGATTTTTGTGTTTGACAAGTATGCTGTTACGGCGTAACATGCGAAAATACGAAAATAACGTATAATTAAATAATTAAAAAGAAATTCTTATAAACTAAAAATTAAACATATCCAAGGTCATATGAGTGGTTAGAGTTGTTGATGTAAACAAGGAATATCATAAATTTCTTTTTATTACTTATGAAGAATTAATAATCTAACTAAAAATATTGAGCAATCAATAAAAAATTGATAAGCTCCCTAATGCTTGCACCCCAACAATAATACTTTCAACTAGTGCCACGCGATGCTTCTCAGTTTTTTCTTATTGAGATCAAGTGTCATCACCCCGATAACCTTTACTTCTATGCATCGTTGCCTTATTATTAAAAAACTATCAATTCACTCGGTCCCTTCGTATTTCTTCCTAGTATCTACTAACTCGACTAAAATCGAAATTCATCTAAAATTTTAAATAAACTATAAAACAAAACTGATAATTATTAACAAAAACAGGGTAATAAAATCTATGACTAACATAACTGACAGTAAACAAAATCGTAAATAACATATAATACGCAACAGTATCTATTGCACCATAATACAAGAAACTTATTAATAAAATAAATATTAACTTAAGACGCAATATTCTAACGTACTGATAAAGAATTAAATAAGACTGGACAACCATAACACACCATGACGGAGTAGATAACCATAATAATAAGGTTTTACAGAGAATAATAATAAATGTCATTACCATCTATAACAACACGAGCAAATCATAATCGATCAGTGGGTAAAAACAAATAGAATTCGATATTAGATAAAAACTCCTATATATTTACTAACTAACCAGCACAGGTAAATCAAGGAATCTAACTATTCCGCAATCACCCTCCTCTCCCTGAAAACTTACGTAAGCGCATGAGTTCTATCTTCAATAACTCAACTAATAAATAAAATCGTAATTAACCAAAACTACCATAATAATTCACTGGTGTCCCTTTATCAATAAGATTAATAATAATTGCAAATTGTTAAATATTTCGAATTAAAATCGACATAACTTTTAAACTACTAACGATAACGATAAACAACTATAATCCATCGACAGACAAAGAAAAATAGATTAATAATTACTAACCACTGATACTCTAATCCTAATCAATAACCAGTAATTAACCCTTTAAAGTACGGCCATCTAATAGCACGGGATTGTATATCTCTCTTCTACTAACAGAACTGCTACGGCCTGCCTTCTCGCGTTTTCAAGGTTATTCTTGTGACGTACCGTGTGACGTATTTTCTTCACTTCTCTTTTTAACCCATACGAATACCCCGTAAAAATTAAAATAATTATAACACCTTAACTACTAACAGTAAACAGGAATGACTATAATCAATCAAGAGATAATAACGAGAGGATTAATAATCTATAACCATCTATACTATAAACCTAATGAATAATCTGTAATTAACCATCCAAAATAAAAATTCATCTAATAATATTGACTTGGATCTAGAACCTTCTTTCAAGGCGTGCCTCATGACTCATCCTCGTATGATCGCTTTTCGTGACGTATCGCGTGACGTATTTTCTTCACTTCTCTCTCTAACTCATACGAATATATCGATAATTTATAATCTGAATAACTCGATAAATAATCAAAATAATGAAAAACTAAACACATCATAATAACCCGATAAAATACCTTATCTAATTGAATCAATAATAATATCGGATTATTTAATAATTATCTCATAAAAATTAAAAACAGGTATAACATTTAAACTACTAACAGTAGACAGGAGTGACTATAATCAATCAAGAGATAATAATGAAAGGATTAATAATCAATAAACACCTTTACCTTAACCCTAATTGATAATCCGTAATTAACCATTTAAAATAAGACTCATATAATAACCTTGATTCGGATCTATAAGCTTCTCTCTAAGGCGTGCCGCATGCCTCATCACCATCACCTCTCTTTCTGATACATACGACTATATCGCTAAATTCTAACTTAAATAATTCGACAAATAATCAAAATAATGAAAAACTAAGATTATCACTATAATTCTCTAATGCACCTCTATCTATAAACCTGATAATAATTACAATTTACTGAATATTGTAATTAAAAGTAGGTGTAACATTGAAATCGTTGACGATAGAAAGAATTGACGATAATTAATCGAAAGATAAGGACATAAGGATCAATAATCAATAATCACCTATACCATAAATCTAATTAACGACCCGTAATTAATGGATTAAAATAACCCCTATCTAATAACATGGGGTCGGATCTCTTTCTTCCACCCGTAGTTTCTACCATCGTCTTTTTTTTAGTCTTTGTCGTTGTTCTAGAAATTTCGATCCGAGATCGTCACGTACGCCTATTTCTTACAACACTTACCGCAAGTATTCGACTCTGCTGAATAACATTAGTTTTCGGTAACAAAATAAAATCTAGGTCACACGTGCAAGCCCTCGCCTATGATGGCGCCTATATAAACCGCTGCAAATCGGTCCTCGATGCCCATTAATTATCAAGCTTTTGATTACGTATAATCTTATTATTTTAAATATTAAATTTAAATTCTTCTTCGAGTCATTTAAAATTAAATTCAGAATTTATACAATTTAAATAGAATTATATTAAATAAAAATAAATAATTTCGATTTTTAATTCTTTTATTCAATAATACAAATAATTTAAATAATTAAATTATTTCTATTGAATATTATTGTTGTTTTAATTATTATTATTCACATTTAAATAAATTTCGTCATTTTAAAAGTATACATTCAGACAGATTGTCAATTACCCAGTATAAGTAAACCCCTTGCTCATTTACATCAACAATTCTCAACGTTTAAGAATCATAACCAACTATCAAGCCACCTGAGAACAATTTATTTCAACCAACAAAAATTTATCTCGAACGAATTTCAACCAACAACCATTTATTTCGAATCGAATCTCAACCAACAACAATCTGGTCTCCAGCTCAGTCAAATCTTGCATCCTGACAAATCATTATATTGAATAAACCAACTGTAAGTTCAATTAATTGTTCATTTATCTAGTGATAAGACACATCCATTCGCCTCCACATCCTATTTTCGTATATTGACATACTCGACACTAAATAGCGAGGTCCCCGCTACCCGAGTAAATGGCTTAAGTGCTTTGACTCAAAATTAAGGGACTAAATAACTTGTGTTCGTCATTCTGGAAGTAACAATGCGCCCTTCATCGTACAATGTTTTCAGTTTATCTCGGCATCTTTGCACATCTTGAACAGGAATTCGAGCTTTTTTCTAAAACACAATAATTTCATCAATGGCTGCAGCAATACTTTCTGGGATAGAAACATTTAAAATACGTGTATGAAAAAGAAACACTTTCAAAGCTTGCGATTTCGATGGTAATTTATTACCCACTATTTGAACGTCAACATCGCCAATTAAAAAAATGTTTTGACGTAAACGGGAAAGCTCCATATTTTTCTGATTACTTCGAAATCAAATGGATAAAATTTATAGATTAAATTAAATAACGAGAAAGCATTGGCATTAGTAAACGTTTGTATATGATTTTGATAGAGTTGAGATAATAAATATAAGTTATGGACATTTTATAATTAATTTTGATGTAAAAAGTTAAAATAAAATCTCATAGATGGCAGCATAATCAGTTTCTAAAATGTTTTAATCCTAAAATTTCAGTTTGAAACTAGATTTTATCAATATTTTTACTAATTGAAATAAAATCTTTTAACAACTTATCAAAAATATTTTATGTACCTCCAAATTTAGAAAACAGTTAAAACATACGGCAGGTCAAGAATAAAAGAAAATTAGTGTAATTATTATTTTGGGGTCACGATCACATCGCAAGTTTTCTGAAAAAAAAAACCATCGAGATTAAAAATTAGAACCCTTTTTTCATTTTTGAATTATCAAATGACGATAAAAATGGAAAAAACCATAAAATTGACTAGAACTTTGATTTTGACCTCGAATAACTTTTGAACCAGTCAAGATAGCGAAAAATCATAGAAGACCTTTTTTGTAGAGCGTTAAATTTGCTATAAGAATTATTATTGGTCGACATGATCTGTTCATTATTTCATGATGAACAAAAATTTTAAATTATTAACAGAACTTTTCCCGTGTTGTAATAATAATTAAATAAATACATGCCAGGACTGGTTGGTGGTTGGGATATTTGAAAAATACGCATATTAAAAAATATAACAATATTTTTATTTGTCACAGCACATAATATCACTGGGTTACACAATTAAATCGTTGATTTAATTATTTAATACTGTTAAATTGTCTGAGCTCATGAATACGTAATTAATTGAATGCAAAGTATAAAATTGAGCTCGAGTAATTGATTAAAATAATTAAAGTAATTAGTTTGAATTTATTTTGAACACTGATTTGATTGTAAAAATGTCATGGAAAACAGTAACATGAAATCAGAGGTTACCGAGCGAAGTTTATAATTGAACACTTGAATTGCTATTTTTAATAGCACTAAATGCATGAATAATTGAGTTCATTAATTTATAATATAATCTATCACTGAATTTGATTTAATTTGAATGAGTTTATAATAAATTGCACTGAATGGAATTTATTTTATGAACACGTGGTAGCATGATTGCAGAGGCTACCGAGCGAGATTTACTATTAATTTTATTAAAATATTGAGCATGTTTATGATTAATTAATTATAAAAATAGAGTCTTTTAATTTTATAAACACTGGATATAATTATTTATTAAATAAAAGGGCACCTGTGATGTCT
>CAXHJT010000022.1:0-17885 GCA_964016945.1 Microplitis deprimator
CTTGTGTATTTCACAGATTTCTAGTTATTAGATATATCTACGTTATAGAGTATTTATTTTAGGCATTAAATCATGTTCAATCAATTTTTTTTCTGTTATGAATGGTAATTTTTACAATTTTTTCGAATTTTTCCAGCTTTAGAGGGTGAATAGACTAAAAAAATTAAGATGCGAATTGAAGACATGAAAAGATATAAAATTTTATCTGAATTGGACCAGAAAAAGTTTTTTTATCATGAAAACTATATTTTTTCGGAATTTTGGAGGGTTTGTGTGATTTTTTTACATTTAAAATGGCTCTTGGTCTCAATAAGGTTCCGATTCATATTCAGCGGATCAAAATACATGAAAATCACGCTTAGTTTAGTTCCAAAAAATTTTTTGATCATTAAAACTGCCGATTTTCATCATTTTTACGGTTTTTCGAAGTTTTCTCGAAATTTTGGGGGTGTAGGGGTCAAACTGACCTCGAATTCGGATTCAGCGGACCAAAATACGTACCCGTAGGTAGGTCCGGTCAAATGCACATTCTACTTAATTTTTTTTGTGTGCCGGTGTAATTAATAATATACATATTAAAAAATGGAATCAATGAAAAAAATGAATACAATAAGTGAATTGCGACTATGGGCAATAGGAACAAATATTGTAGATTATCATTTAGCCGAGTTATTAAAAACTGGTAAGGAGGAAGTAAAAAAAAAGGATAATTAAAAAGAAAAAATATTATATATTATTTATAATAAAATTCTAATTATAGTTAATTTTTAAAAGAACGATTTAATGATTACAACTATTTTTTAAATATAATGATATTGCCGGCTTAATAGTTTCATATTCATAAATTAAACTTTGATTTTTTAAGTCAATGAAAGTCTCAATAAATAAATTTTATAATAATTGTGTTTGTTATTCATTATTTTTATTTTAAGTTATAATTTATTTATTTCAGTCAATTAAATATTAATGTCTGTCAATGCAGATCAATATTTATTTATTGATCTAAATATATCCATGCTTCAGGTTAGATTTATCTATCTATTGCATATAAATTTTTGGAGTAATTTGGAGAAAGATTTATCAATTTGAATTAATTTTTAATTTGTCTAGGTATTTTTTAAAAAATCGTTTTATTTATCCGAGGAACTGATAATTTTAATAACCTCAAAACCTAAAATTTTAAAGTGACAGTTTTTCGAAGCCGCCATGTTTCTCTTGGATCTCTAGTAAAACTGGCCAGTTACTAGACAAAAACTCGATTTCATTCCTACTAGGGTCCATTTGAATAAATTTATTATCATATTCCTGAGTTATTACCAATTATAATCTTATTTTGTTATTTCTTTTTCGTTTACTCTTCTCCCCGTTTTTCCATATATATATATATATATATATATATATATATATACCTAAAAATAAATGCGTATAGGTAAAAATATCCAAATAGCTATAATTTTCATTAGGGACATTACCTGTAATTTTTGTATATATTCTTTTTTTTTGCAATATTAATTGAATGTTCCTGAGTGAGAAAATAAAAATCATTATTACATTTGCTCGTTACAATTGAGATCCAAACTCTGTCGAATGGTCCTCTTATCTTTTTTAAGTTGTATCATATTACCGTATTCCGAAGTCAGAAAAATGACTTCATTCGAGCTCTGACTCTCGTCATCATTGCATCAAGACAAAGTAAAAAAAAATTTAAGCAAGCCATTTGATTTTTTTGAAAAAAGAAAAAAAAATCTTCCTTGATTTAATAAATTCCTGCCCTGTGACGTAATATTGAAGGTGAAAATTTTAAAATTGCGCCTTAAGTATAACAAAAAAAAAAGAACCTATGCTCTCTACAAGCATAACTCTTGTGAGGAAAGAAGAAGAAAAAGAAAAAAAAATTTCTTCGAACCGTGACTTAGTGTATAAGGTGCAGTGAAAACTTTTTTCTTTCCATCTTCTCATAAGAGGTAACAAATATCTCATTTTCCTATAAGATTCATCTTTAACTCAACATTGAAATACTTTGGACTCCCAATTACTCGTTTTGTGACTAACATTAAGTTATTCATTCAAAACAATATATACTTTCCTTCTTCTTTAAAATTTAAGGCGTAAAAAAAAAATATATATTTTTTTTTTTAAGGGGAAAAAAAGAAATTATAATTCAAAAATTGAAAAAAAAATGAAAATCCATCCTATATCGACTTTCAATTTCCAATCCTAATCAAATATAAATTCTGATATATATGGCCAAGTATTCCAATAAAATTCAAGTACATTTTTTGTTGTTTTTCCTTTTTTTTTCTTTCTCCGTGAAATCAAAAAAAAAAATATATTTATAACAACTTTTCTCTTCCCTTTTTTTTTTCAGCTAGACCGCTGAAACCATGCCTGTGTTTATCTCAATGCGACACTTCAATCACTGTGTGCTTCGTTCTCCGTAAAACGTAAGTATTTTAGGTTTTTTTTTTAATCTTAGAACTCAACAAAAAAAAAAAACCCTCTTCAACGCACTCTTTCTATTTTTCTAGACTAACCGACGGCTCGTGACAATTTTGGGAATGCTATGCGAGGGTCTTTACCCACCACTGGTGGCCTGAGAACTCATGGACGAGATAGGTCTCCCGACTATCCTTGAACTTCTACATAGCTACCTTGAAGGCATCCACGAGGTACGGGTCTCTCGGTACTCTCGGGCTATGAAAATACTTGAGGAGTATAACCGGCCCCATTTAATAAAATTTCGTTCACAAAAGATTGGCAAAACGTTCACATAAGCGAAGATCGAAATTTGTGCCAGATCCTAAAATAAAGTGAAAGATTTCTGAACGCACAGAAAATTCAAAGTAAAAAATTAGGCCTCAAAGAATACGTGGACAACATGAATTTCCCAAATTTTAACTAATGTTAAACATGTTTTGGGTGTATACTTGGAAATTTATGTACACCAATAACAGCAAAAGTTAAATAAACTATTTTCGACCTGTTTTCGAATGTTTTGTCAAACGTTGACAAAAAGTAGATTTTCACCTCAATCATTTAGATTCGTAATATAGAATTATTTTAGGAATTATGTGCGAACTATTTGTGATTGATTTGCGAAATATTGTCAAGTATTTTATTTGAGAGTTATAACAAGCATTATTTTTTACGAACCAGTATAAAATAAATTGTTAACATAAGGTTAAAAAAGTGTTGACTATCCGTAATTTTGAAACGTGACGCAATAATACACGATTTTTAAGGTTCCACAGATGAAATGGGGAAAATATTTGGCTTTTTACTATGAATAAACATTTTTCGACAATTATTCGTAGGCCTTATTTGACTCTCTTTTAAAATTGCTACACTTAATCGGTTTCTCTTTAGTTGTGGAATACATTTATAAAAAACTTATTTTCATTCATTTCTTAACATATCTTTGAATATATTTTAGTAAGTCAGTCGTTGATTTTTACTTTGTATTTTCAATTATTTAAAAAACGTCCGGAAAAAATTAGTCAGTGTCTCACTTTATAAAGTTTAGAATAGGAAAAGTTGATTTAACCATTTTTTAACAATTTTTATTTTATACGCGTAATAAATATTAAAATTCCATTTCAACTCGATAATATACAATTTTAACGTTAATAATATTCACTTAACACGGAGCAAATCATTTTTCTTAATCAGGGCAGTGTTAATCCTTTTGTCAACTATTTGTAAACTTCTGACCCATCAAAGAGGTTTTTACTCAGCATTCAGAATCTTCTGAGTTCCTCCTTTTTAAGGCTCATTTAAACAAAAAAAAACATATATGAAACACTGTCCTTTTACATCATACTGCAAATAACGTCTATCGTGAATCAAAATGACGGTGACGTTTCATAAATATTCATTGATTTCTCCATTCTGAAATAATGATAACTTTAATTTAAATTTCAAGCCAAGCAATCATATATATATATATATAAACTTTAGAGCCAAATGTATTTTCTAACTCAGCTCGTCGAGCTGAGTTGAAATGTAGCAAAAATTTTCGAAAATTCCATCATGAGGACAAATACAATAGTTAGATTTCTATGAAATCTACTACAAAATCAAAGAGATCTTTTTTGTAGAGCAGTGAATTTCCGACAAAAAACCGTTGAAAGCCTGAGAAACTATCTGTTTGCTGAAGAGTTATAGAATTTTAATCAAAAAACATTACTTTTTAAATCTATCAACTTTGAGCTTCTATATCACTCAAATGGTTGGATTTACGAAAAAAGTGTAAGAAACCTTTTTTGAAGAGCGATAAATTTCCTACAAGAAAATTTATAGCGATAAATTTTATATCTAGGTATTAGAGAGCTTAAATTTCAAACAAAAACGCCAATTTTTTTAAACAAATCAAATTTTCACCTTTAATATCTCTTAAACAGTTAGATTCATGAAAAAAACATAGGAGACCTTTTTTGAAGAGCGGGAAATTTCCTACAAAAATATGTATTGTTTATTGCTGTGCGTTGATTTTTAAGCAAGTAATAAAATTTTTCTCATTGTACTATAATAAGAATGTATAATTACTTAGGCAGGGTTAAACGGCATTAGAATAAACTTTTTTATTATTTTTAGATCACAAATGAATGGTTCATATCATGGCTAAGTAAAAAAATCTAATTTGGTAAATAACGGACACCCTAATATATATGTATATATATATACATACACATAAATAAATTTCTTAACAAATGGTATTTTTAAACTCAACTAATTATGATAGTTCATGACGAAATTCCTTGAAAATCGACAATGAGGACAAATACAATAGTTAGATTTTCAAAAAAATCGAACTAAAATGAAAGAGCACTAAAATATCCAAGTAGAATACAGCATAAGATTTCAAAAAAAAAAATTGAAGTCCGTGAACTGTTTTTAAGTTGAACTAAGTTTAAAATTATTTTTTAGTTGTTTTCTTAGGATTCCGTCGGGTCATGTATGATTCAAAGTTTATGAATCCAGATCTAAAAACAAGACACTTGAAGCTACACTTTGTTTTTTTTTTTACTGTATAACTATTTCCCTTCAAGTTACAGCATGTAGAAAATCCCTCAATAATTTGGAATTTCTTCATATCTCTCAATTTTTGTGAGTAGTATATCCAGAAAGAATAACATCGGAAAATTTCACTGGAATTGACTGATTGATGAATCATTTACAATATATTTTTAAAGAGCTAAATCTATTGTTCTCAGAGATCCAATAATTACCGTTGTCTATGATTTGCTCATTACACCTGTATTTTAATAATTTATTCTTTTATTCACAGATCAATTTACATTTACGTTCATCGCAGAAAAAATATTAGTGCCCAATGGTTTAACTACACCATACACCAGTTTGAAGCCAAAGCTAGCACATCTAGTATTTTAATTTTGCACAATTCATGTTGTTCGCTATGTTTATTACTATCTATTGCAAGTGGTTAACCCAATAGTACATAGCAGGGATAAAGTCGTGCTGTGGTTACGAAAAAATTTTTGCTTATTGGTTTTTATCAACAAAAAAAGTTTTTTCAAGAAAATCCTGTGAACCATTTAGAGAAATATACGAAATTCTACAAAAAGTTGTGAATATTCATACTATTGCAGAAAAAAAAAGTTTTTTACCTGGCTGTGTTGCCTTGTGGCGAATCAACTTGAACTGACGCTTGGAAAAGAACTGCCCATACTAACCAATAAGACCTGGTTATGGAAAAGTCAGTCTTCTGTGGGATAATTTTCTAAAAGAAAGAAATTTTTATAACTGCAGTTTATGATAAAAAGTATAATTAATACATTACTTTAGTATTTGATTCCATTGGTGATAAGCGTTCAAATATGAATATCATGAAAGTAGCAGCATGGATGGACACTATTCCCACAAGCATCCATGAAGCTGCATCAAAAGGTTCTGAAAATAAATGTGAATAAGGTTACTTCTTATGATCTTTTGGCTCTAATCGAAAATACTCAATTTCTTCAGCTACGAGAAAACTTCAACAACCGTTAATTGAATCGAAACGCATTGAAAAGCAGTGGTCTAATAGGTTCGTAGAGACCAAAACACTACTGTCAGAATTTTTTTTAAAAAGTTGTTTGTTGAAAACTACATTGTATGACAATGACCTTCGAAGGTAGAGCGTGTGTTAACTATGCGAGTGAGTTCAAGTGACCTTGCTGTGCCTGGCAGCTCAGGTAAACGAGCATCAAGAGTCTAATACCTATGGTGACACGACCTTTGACCCGAAGAAAAATCACCCTCAACAATATACCCGCGGCAAAACACCCGACGACAAAATACCCGCAAACCAAAACACCCGCCACATGGTGTGACGCATTTTGGGACCAAGACAATTCATCCCGAAAATCAATTAAAAAAAAAAAAAAAATAAAGGAGAAAAAAACCGCTTTGTTTTTTTTCCATGAAAAAGAGTATCTCAATAAGGGTGTCCAGGGGCGAAGCCCCGGTAGGGTTCAGGGACCTTGTCCAATTTTTGAAATTTTTTATGTGTGGGCATAATATTTTAATTGCACACACACAAAATTCATGGAAAAAGAGCGCTATTTTCTATACTTTTTTGTGTGTGGGTATATTTTTGTAATTACACACACACAAACTTCGTGAAAAAAGGGCACTATGTTTCACATCCTTTTATGTGTGAGTAAATTGATATTATTGCACACACACAAAATTCGTAATTTCAATAATAATCATTGTTATAAGTATTTTATCTGATAGTATATTATTTATAGATATTTTGGCTACGAGTATTTCGTCGCGGGTATTTTAGGTTGAGGGTGTTTCGTCGTCGGGTATTTTGTCTTCGGGTCAAATGCTACGTAGCCAATACCTACTATAGTTGATCACATATTGATTCAGGGATAGGTGGAGATGAGGATAATTTATTTCATTCTTATCAATGAATTTTTTATCATATTTATAATTGATATTGCTAAACTCGAATATTTTTTTTTTCACAATATATTTTATTTCCTAAATAATTTTACGACACTACTTTTTTAGAAGCGGGTGAAAGCTACAGATGACCGATTCATCTTCTGGGAATTCCAGCCAATGAAATAGTTCTATTTCTAGGACTTTACTAACAATTGACTCGTCCTAATTTTTTTTTATCCCTTAACAAGTGTTCTTCTTCAATTTCGGTAAGACGCATTGTGTGATATGTTATTCTCCGTCGAAATCTGAGGGACACGAATTTTAATTTTTAGCTGCGGAAAAACATATTCAGGATGTGAAACCAGCCCTCAAAGTTTTGGCTCCAAAGCGGTGTTTCTCAAGTTTCACATCTTTGCAGTTTGAAAAATAGCATGGAACCAACGGTATTATTCTCGGGGTGAAAAATAATGGAAAGTGCTATTGGTATTATAATAATAAAATAAATAGAACAAAAGCGATAAGAGTTAAAATTCACAAAACTTTTATATAAAAAAAATATCCAATAGATTTTAACAAAACAAACGGCGATCGAAAAAGGAAAAAAAAAACTAGAAGATACGGCTTTTGGGGTTTTTTCGAAAAATCAAGTTTAAGGAGTAAACAACCCTCAAGTCCATCTGCATTAACCAACAAGAAAACATCAATATTTTTATTAGCGTTGGTTTCAATTCTGTGAACGTGCGTTTCTGATTTTACGACTTGAAAATCGAGCGCAAAATCTAACAGATTCTACGGCCATCTATTAGAATAATTGTATGTTAATTAACACTCTTCAGTCACTCGGGGCCATGTCAGAGGACCCCTAGATCAAATTCTATTCGAATTCAGACAACAGTGGGGTAGTTCCACGCCTCCAAAATTAGCATATAAAAGGGCCAGCAAATACTTGTTCGAGGACTTAGGCCCTGGCCATCATCTGGAGTGGACTGATGACGCTTAGCGAGGTCCCTACTCTACCACGAGGACTCATAACAATTTATTTGAGTCGGTCTAACGACAAGTTGTTATATCTAGTCATTTAGTCCAACAATCAGTCAAATTTCGGTCAGTCTGTTACCTAAATAATTTTATTTATTGAGACTTCTTTTATATTAAAATAAATCATTAATTTGATTATAAGTGATATTTGTTTGATTCGAATTAATTAAATTAGGAGATTTTGCGACTCCTTCGTCTGGTTAAAGAAAAACCAAATTTGATTATTAAGTGAGTGTGGTGGTTTAGTGTACAACGTCTGCCCGTGAGGATTTTACTGAAGAGGATCGACATCGAGTCTAAGGAACCCGGAAGATTCACGGAAGGAAAATCCAGCACCGAGTCCAGGGCATTCCAAGATGAATCGTCGACCGATATCATCAGTAAGCCGACCAAAATTTTGTTAAGTCCTAAATATGCTCCCATATTTTTATATATGATAATTTGCTCTTTTCAACGTAGCTCGAAATTTTATAACTGATTAATTTAATTCCAACTACGTCCAATAAATATTTGCACATTAAAATAATAAATTAATTTACTGCTGGACGCTTATTTCTCAATTAATAAATTATAAAATTAAATAAAGGGGAAACTATTGTGTAAATAAAGTTGGGATTTGGTTGAATGAAATTAATAATAAATAAATTGAGTCTCTGAATAAATCCTTTTATCGCCAGCGCCACTTAGAATAAGTTATTTTCAGCCGCGTTTCCGGTACAAAACGAGTCGACCTACAACCCGAGATTCATTTTCCCGATTTCACAACCAGTAATAAAATAATCATTAATTAATTCTTATATTTAATAATTAATAATTAACTAACTTAATATATTCGGGAAAATTTATCAACTGTTGTTCGTGGCTACTGGACACGAAGTAGCCAGGACCCGACGTTATAATTCAGCGAAAATTATTTTATCATACATTTATAGCAGCGAGGATATAATAATATTAGTATTTTATTATATTTTACTTGCCTTTCAATTTCTAATTCTACATGAAAAATACGCCTGGTCATGGACCCCGACTTTGCTGCCGCTGAAATATGTTATTTTACATACAATCCTCAGAGACTAAAACTTCAAAAGAGTATAAAGAAACAGTAGATATGATTTAATGTTAAATATATATACATATATAATATATATATATATATATATATATATATATATATATATATATATATATATAAATATTATAACGCAAATTTTAACTGCTCGATACGCGCTAAATATTGCATTATAACTTCGTTCTCTGCCTTTAGCCTCCAGTCTCAATACGAATAGGGCGCCAGGTAATTTTTATCACTGGAATTACCAAACCAGCAAATCATAAAAATTAGATAATTTTTGATCTGTGAAATTATCTCAAAACCACGCATAAATAAAACTGGATAATTTTTGATCTGTGGAATTATCACAAAGACTACGCAAAACTAAAACTAAAACTAAAACTAAAACTAAAACTAAAACTAAAATGCTCAGAACTGATAAGCAAAAACAAAAACAGAGATTGGAAAACTCAAAACAGAGTTACGGTATGCTATGGTGTCGCTCAGTGTGTAGGTTTATGGAGAGAGCAAATAATCTCAAAATCTCTATTTAATAATAAACAAAATACCGTAGCATAATATTAATAATTGTACTGTATAACAAAATACTGAATCTAATAATAATAAAATTAATCTTAACAAAAAGTAACTTGGCATCTAAACGATGCTTATCAATACATTATAAATTAATTAATTAATAGAGCGAAATAATAATCAAATAATATTCGGGAAACTAAAACAATAAATTATAAAAATGATACTCTAGAACATTTTCTTTAACAAATTAGTAAAACTAACGTACATGGGTCTCATATGGACTTGAATTAGACAACAATTCGTTCAATAACCGATCATATTTCTTTCAATTATATTATAAAATAATATTAACAATAAATCGTGAACATGACTCTAAACTGTACCAATATTCTCATAATTCTATCAGATCTTACATCTTTTCTTGAATTAAAACAGTAGCATAATATCTCAAGACCTTGACTCGAACTCAATTAATTATTAATAATTATAATAATTAGCTCATACCTGATGATTGATGAATAAAATATCAAGTAACGTCTTACACTGTTTTGAATAATACCTCTGTAACAATAATCAATCTGTAGCTTTCCGCAATGCCATGAACTGTAGCGCCATTACTGAACACGTCGGCTCGCTTCGAGCGACTAGGGACCAATGCTCACGTCCGTGCTCTTCGAAGGTCTTCCTTCGAATTTTTTTTTTCCTCAATATTCGAAACCCATAGCTCAATCTTATCATTATCAATAACTGACTTCCATATTCTGAACCCATAAATCAATTCCCACACTCTACTATATCGGTAACTGGAGGCTTATAGCTCACCGAGCGTACTCACTAAACCTAATTCTGAGTAGAGATATCCTTGGTAGTTGCTCTTCTGGAACAGACTTTAGCTGGGATCGTAAAACTTAAAAACTAAGTTACCTATGACTTCCTCAGCGGTACAAGTGGTCATAGCTTGTCCTCTGAGGCCTGTCAGACTAAAACAATTAAAAATGACCAAACGGCTTCCACAACAGCAACGGTCACAAAATTACTCTTGAGGCCTGCCAAACCAAAACTCAAAACTGATCCTATTCTGCATCCGTCAAATTCCTTATATACTGGAACGTTAGCATCTCAGCTAGACCTATGCAATCAACCAAGAAATCTCATAGGCATAGAACTAAGTTCTATCATCAGATGATACCGAGTGACTAATTCAAGTCCCGCTCCACGGTAACGCTGACTTCTCTACATACTAAAAATTCCAAAACTGTAAATCAAAACTCAAACTTATCATTTTCCAAACTTTAATCTCAAACAATATTCCATATTCAATTTCCATAATTCTGATTCTAATTCTTAATTTTCTTATCAAAAACGCATAACTGTAGCAAGACGTTACTCCATATTTAATTCTTAGACTATAACGTAAATCAAAAATTTGTATCAAAATCGTTAATACCTGTGAGCTAAATTCTAAGTCTTGTGTTACCATGTTCGTAAATACAATAAAATCAGTTGGTGCTTGTGACGTTCACTTTGATTTGACCCCCATACGAAAATTAACGTCACAATATATATATATATATATATATATATATATATATATATATATATATATATATATATATATATATATATATATATATTGTAACGAATGTGAAACTAATGTTTTAAAATATTTGAATAACTAGAAAATGAATGCCTTTTTCTTTTGTTTTATAGATGCAAGACTAAAGTCAGTCAGTCTTAATTTGACATTTTAACAACTAACATCTGTATTAAATAAACTACATATTGCACTTGCTTTCTTTTACTCCTGTTAATTGTGGTTTTGTTATTTCTAATGTAAGTGTGTTGCCCTTGTAGTATAAGTGATATTAATTTATACGTTGAAATACTACAATTTGGTGTCAGAAGTGTGTAAATAAGTGAATAAGTGAAATTAGAAAGAAAAAAAAAATGCCGCGACGGGCAAAATAAACGGTTGCCGATCATGCTTCGGACATCATCGAAGACGCTCGGGACAATAAAATAAGGAACGAGCTTAATAACAAACTGGAGGCGTTCCGCGGGCACACTGCGTTCTATTTACAGGAGAAGAGGGAGGAGGATGAAGAACGGTTCAACAACTTGGAATCTGAATTCTCCAGAGTGAAAGGATTACTCGAAAAGATTGTGGAAAAGCTAAAAGATACATCGAGAGGAAATAAATTCGGTGATGTACTCCTTACTAATAATAATAATAATCATAATGACACAAACTCTGCTTCATCTGATGCGGTTCCTCCTTGAAACATTGACGTTGAGGCAGAAATTCATGTCGACGCGGAAATAAATAAAAATTTAGAAAATAAATCAAGCAACAATATTAGTAAAAAGAAACCATAAATAATTGTGACATCCAACCCATCGTTTATTTTTAAACCAATTGATTCAATGAAACCAGACACAATTGATGCTTCTGTGTCTGCTGATAGGTATTTAAAACATTTCGAAATAGTTTCGAACCATAACGGATGGACGGATCAAATCAAAGCATCATATTAAGGAACTTCCTTACGAGGGAAAGCTCAAACAATGTTAGAAAAATTATCATCGGACGACTTAAAAAATATGATAAAATCAAAGAAATTTCAATATCGCGATTTAGAGAGAGAAAATTTTCTTATGTCCATTTAAATGAATCACAGAATAAAAAACAAAAATCTGACGAGTCTCTTGACAGCTTCGCTGAAACAATTGACAAACTTACTCGACTCGCATATCCCGACTAAACAGATGATGTAGTTGACCGTCGATCTTCTAAATATTTTATGAGTGGATTATTAGATAGGAGATTGCAATTGACTTTAAGATTTGAAAAAATTTTTACCCTAAATAAAGCTTTAGAAAGAGCTTTAGAACTAGAATCGATTTTGAAATTAATTTATGGGGGAAAGGAAAATAAAATACAACCGAATAAAAAGTTTACATATTCAGATAATTATAAATGTTCGAATAATTATAAATATTCAGACAATTATAAACATTCACATAATTATAAACCTAATCTTAAAAGAAGATTAGAAATTGACAATAATGATCCTAATCTTAATCGTACTACTACTCCTACGTGTTGGAACTGTGGAAAGAAAGGTCATATTAAAGCAAACTGTAAAAAGCCTCAAATTTTTAATCGGAATTATCAGCAAAATTTCCCACAAAACAAAAAAAACCAGATATAATCAAAAAAATAATAATCAGCATCAGGGAAACTAAATAAAGTTGATCTGACGGGGGACGGAACAACCTATTCTATTAAAAAAAATCAAATTCATCAATTTAGATCTTGATTTGAATCTAATATTACACGGAACTATTGGTAATAATCCTTGTAAAATGGATATTGACACTGCGGCTGACATGACTGTCGCTAATGTTAATTTATTTAATAATTTACCAAATAATAATTATAAACCTTATCAAATTTTTACCGCATCTGGTGAAGAATTTCTATATAAATTTATTCCTAGCAATTAGATTGAAATTTCGAGTTTCTCCATTAATCTAGATATAGTTTTTGCAGAAATTAAAGAGGATTGTTTACTAGGTGAAGATTTCCTAAAAAAATCCAAATAAATAAAAAATTTCAATAAAATTTTAAATAAAAAATTCAATGACAATAAAAAGATCTATGTAAGTCATTAAAAAACCAAAACAAATTTATTATTACCAGAATTTTTGAAAGAAGTTTACGATTCATTAATTAGGAATTTAAACGATTCACAAAAAGGAAAATTTAATAAATTTTTAAAAAATATAAAAATATCTTTGCAAAAATCAAAAATTACATTGGCGTTTGTAATTATATTGAATATGATATTGACACAGGAAATGCACAACCCATTAAACAATTACCTAGGCGTATTCTATTACATTATAGGAAAGAAGCTCTTAAATTATCAAAAGATATGAAAAGTCAGGGTGTTATTCAACCTAGTTCTAGTCCATGAGCATCTCCAGTTGTATTGCAAAAGGAAAAGGATGAAACTTAGATTTTGCGTAGACTATCGACAATTGAATTCAGTGACTGAAAAAAAGGCTACTCTAATTACCCATCAATTGGAAATTATCTATTCTATAGTAGGCACAGTTTGGATTTCAGTCGTCGATTTTAAAAGCGGATACTGGCAGATCCGTATGAATGAGAAGGACAGGGAAAAGACAGCATTTTGCATAGGTGGTCAACTTTGGGAATTTTTAGTTCTTCCGTTCGGATTATGTAATGCCCCAGCTACTATCATTGAATTAATGAATATTGTTTTAGAAGGATTAATAGGAAAAATTTGTGAAGTTTGTATTGATGACATAATCGTTCGTAGTAAAACTTTCTCAGAGCACCTCGAACAATTAGAAATTATATTTGACAGACTTCTTCAAGCAGGCCTAAAGATCAATACAAAAAAATGTGTATTCTTCCAACACAATGTTCCATTTTTAGGTCATGGTATTTCCGGAGATAGAATTGAATGCGATCAAAAGAAAGTTGAATCGATCACCAATTGGCCAATTCCGAAAAATAAAACCGATCTTCGAGGTTTCTTAGGACTCTGCCTGTACTATAGGAGATTTATAAAAAAATTTTTCCCTAATCGCTAAAGATCTTTAGAAATTAACTGAGGAAAAAAAACAATTTATTTGGGATGATAAAGCTCATTAAGTCTTCGAAAACTTAAAGAAAGCTTTAAGTACTGCCCCTTTTCTAACACCTCCAGATCCAAATCTTCCTTTTATTCTGGATACTGATGCTTCCTATTTCCAATTAGGTGCAGTTTTGTCTCAAGTTCATCGAAATAAGACTCCCAATGGCGAGGTGCAAGAAGTTGAAAAAGTGAAAGCTTATTATAATAAAATATTAAATAAAGCGGAAAAAAATTATTGTGTTACTAGGAAAGAATTATTAGCTGTTGTAAAATCAATTGAACATTTTCGTCATTATCTAATAAGGGGAAAATCCATCATTAGAACAGATCATGCTGCATTAATATGGTTATCATCTTTTTAAAACCCTGAAGGTCAAATGGCTCGTTGGTTAGAGGTTCTATTATAATATAATTATAAGATTATTCATCGCCCTGGTAAAAGTTATCAAAAGGCTGATGCATTATCTTGCCGTCCTTGTGATTGTCAAAAATGTCAAAAATTAAATTCAAAAATTTTCGAAGATTGTCTCTATATCCAACAAATAAATTTAGAAATTCCAGATTCTATTAATTGGGGTAAACTTCAGATCAAAGATGAATTGCTGAAAGTTATCATTGATTTTAAGAAAAAAAATCTTGTTCCGGATTGGCAGTCTATTTCTCATCTTAATTCCACCTTTAAAGTTTATCTACTCCATTGGGATTCTTTAGAATTAAAAAACGATATACTTTATAAAAAGTGGGAATCTCCAAATCTCTCGAAAATCGTTCGGCAGATTATTGTTCCAAAACATAAAATTAACGATGTTCTTCATGAAGCACATAACTCTTCATCTAGTGGACATTTTGGAATCAATAAAACCCTTGACAAAATTTGTCAAAGATTCTATTGGGCAACTTGTAAACAGGAAGTTGAGTTATGGTGTAAAACTTGTCGTCTGTTTCTCGAAAAAAGGTCCTCATCGTAAAACTAAAGGAGAATATCAGACTTATAATGTAGGGTCACCATTTGAAAGAATCGCAATTGACATCCTCGGGCTATCACCAAATCTATCATTCGAATGCCAAAAAGGTATATAATTTTTTTTTTTAATTTACCTATCTTTTCAGAGTGACGAAACTGACCTAAAAATAAGATTTTAAATATTTATGCCAAAATGGCCTATGACAGAAAGTATATGCCTGTTTGGCATTAATATTATTTTTAATTTTTTTCTTAATGCTAAAAAGGCATATAAATAAAAAATCAGCAAAACGTTTAATTAATTTTGTTAGATATTTATTGACATATATATAATAAAAATATAACAAAGGTCTTAGTTGCTATCGTCGGTATCACGAATATCTGTAAAAAAAAAAAAAAATGAATGTATTATCGGTAAATGATTTTTTTTTTTTTTTTTCTCTAATCAATCAATAATTAAATGGAATCCCGTCACATTCACCTCTGTCATTTATTAAATTTTTAAAATATCCGTGGTCTATCGCCATTTCTAAAACTTTTATTTATAATGCCTGTTTTAAACGGATCCCGGTAGTTTTTTTTAATAAATATACACCTGAAAAAAGGAACAGCATATAATAATGAATGATGGTATTAATAATTTAGATCTTTCATGTCTACCTACCGTTTCTGGTCGTGCCGGAGATGAAACCACTTGCTAGACTTCCAGCTCACTTTTCTAGCGTCTGTGCATCGAAAATTCGAGGGTATTACCAACAAATAAAAATGAATATGAAAAAAAAAAAAATTATTTTATGTTATCTTAGAAAGTATAGCTATTTCCTTGAGTAAGAAAAATGATTCGTAATAATTTCAAATCATGACGCTACAAACTGTTCTTAATTGTTTCAAATCATGTTTCTTAATCAAGGTTAATAATATTAGTTTGAATATATTGTACCTTATTTTTCAATCTTTTATAATTTAAAAAATCAGAATGATATAGTGTGGTAACGATGCATATTTTCCTGGTTTTTTTTTTTGGTCGTTGTACAAGGCGAATCCAATCAGATGGCATTTTCATTTCCTTGTCACGTGAAGCTCTCTCAATGACAGAGTGCATGGTATCACACTCCATGTAAGTGTATCCTGCCTCTAAAAATTTCAAGTGCACATCTTTCAATGATCGATGAGCTTAAAGAGAGGCACCCAGCATTGAAACCACTATCAAATTCTTATTTTGCCCTGCATGTTAATGGTTAAAAGTTACAAGTCGATTAAAAATTATGGAAGATGGAAAAAAAAAGAAATTCAAAAGAAACTAAAAAAAAAAATTTCAATAACCTGCACAATTGTCAGCATGTAAATTTAAAACTTGGTTCGTGTTATTTACTTCATTTTTCATAAAATCCGGCAAACAAGTCGCAACTTCTTGTGATCCTCTTTTACCTTCTGTTTCTGGCCACATATAACAATATCCTATCAAAATAATGAACATTGTATACGAAGGTGATTAAAACTCATCATTTATTCATTAAAAGTTACTTATTAATATTAATTTAGTAATTAATTAATTGATTATGAATCAACCTTGTTTATTTTTTGTGTCGTAAATTGTAAAATTCGTAGTAGCTAATTTTCTTTTGTGGAATAATTGTTTCATCCGGGAAAAAGGACAGTACAACAGCGCCTTCATGTCAAACACAACAGTCGTGACATCAGAATTTTTTCTTGCAGACTGAATCACGGATTTTTTCTTCACGAGCCACTGTTTTTGAACGTATGTGCAAGTCATACATTTCTTGCTTTTCTGACCTTTCATAATTGGATGGTTTATGAAAATTCGCACACCAGCATTGGTCTTTCCGACGTTGATGAAAACCAATATTTAACTCATCCATTTGTTTAGTATAGCTTGGTCAAGATACTAAGTGGATTTGATTTTCCGAAGCCCAAGATGCGTATAAATCATAAGCTTCAATTTTTTTTATTAATCCCTTCTAAATAAATTTTATTGCTATTACGACGACACCAATGGGCTGGAACTTTTGGAAGTAATGATATGTGCCTATAAATCATATCAAGATCATCTGAAGTAAGCTTATTAGATAACTCATGACGTCGACGATTGTCCTGAGATAATCAACCAGTCGTGCTCCATTTATCCTTAGCCAAGATAGTACGAATAACTTTTTTGTGTATGTTAAGGGTTTTAAGAAAAAAAAATTTACATACACGAACGTAGTTATCATTTACTTTAAATCGGTAGTTGATACTATTTCTAACAATAGAAAAAAGACATTAATAGTAACAAGAATATAAATCAAAGCATTAAAAAATATTTTTACGTACTTTCTTTGTGAAGAACTCTCGGAGATGCGTTGGATAATTAATAATTTTGATAATGCTTGTCTTTGAAGACTGCTATCTCCGCTTTCCAAGTAATCATTAAATAATTGTTGACAAATATCATCGTTAACTAATAAATCGCAATCCAGTTTACAGCTACATGATAACATCATTCTTCTTGCTAGCATAATATTTCCTTTGACTGACTCATAAGCTAATCCGCGATTCCGGCTCACGCGCCATTTATTTGTTTTCCAATCTAATGGTTTAGAATTTTTATTTCATCTTCGGACTTCTGGTTTATCTACTACTAACTCTTCACCTGATTGTGACGAGTGAGACAATTGTACATCATCATTATCATTATTATCATCCTCCGCATTATCTATATCATCATCAT
>CAXHJT010000023.1:0-16476 GCA_964016945.1 Microplitis deprimator
GGACTTTTGAGGACACGATTGCATCTACGATTTTATCCGATCTTAATGAAACTTTCTACACTTATTTTATGTGTAATTACGACGGTTAAGTTCGAAGATGTGCTGAATCAGTCCATCAGTTTAGACGTTATGGCTGTCTGAAATTTTAACGATTTTTCGAAAAAAAACACTTGTTAATCACTTTTAAAGTCCATATAACTTTAAAACTAAAACTCATAGATAATTTCTGTAAAAAGTATTTCTAAACTTGACTAATAAGCTTTAATTTATGACCTTAAACTTTATATCTAGACCATTTCTTCCAATAATTTGATAGCCTTAAAAATTTTAATGGAATCACAAAATGTTGAAAATATGTTTTTCATTCCACATAACTTATGCTTGTCCCATTATTATCCCGTTTCGTCAGTTGTATTTTATTGTGCATACGTTTGAAAAAAATTCTAAAGCGTTGGTGTGGCTACCAGTGACGTTGTAAACTAACTCAACCCTCCGTTACACGCGCTTTCTCTAGTGTCTTACTCGTATTCACGCCAACTCTATTAGGTCGACTAATGTTATGCGGGGAATCGCCGTATAGCCCGTATAACAAAGGGTTAAAAAATCAATTGTTTGGTAATTAAAACAAGAGGTCTTGGTGGACGGCTAGAATCATTGGGCAATAAATGATATCATCACCGAGACTTATGGTTCATAAATCACTTGACTTCTAGAAATAGAAATATAAACAAATTAGAGGACTAATACGAGGGTATTTTAGTCTTACTCGTAAAATTGCCCCCCCCCCCCCTTCTTTAGTTGTTAAAAGGAAAAGTGCCGATGTAGGGTACGCCTAAACTAAAAGTAAATTCACATATGTGTATATATCGTTAGCAATATAACATTACCCTGTATGTATCATTGATTCAAATTATATATATATACGCATACATCTATATGTAGATATATATACATATATTAGGGTGCTAAAAAAAATCGGAATTTTTTTTTTTTTGGCTGTTGTGAAAAAAGTTTCTATATATCGAAAAAAAAATCATTTAAAAGGGACAATTTTCCATTTCAATTTTAAAAGGTGGAGCTCGCTATTCGAATTTTCCCATGCTAATATCATAGGAATTTTACTTTTTTTATAAAAAATCCTATGACTTTATTTAATGTTGAAAAAAAAATTTGCGTCCTAATAATTTTTCTGAGGAAATATAATTGGAAAATTTTGATAATAGTTGTCTGTCAGATAATTATTAGTAGTAAATCCTGAGTATGATATTTTTTTAGAAATTTTTCTTAAAAAAAAACTGGAATATAAAATTCAAAAAATCAAAAACAAATAGATCTCATCGTTGTCCCATTATGAGCATAGCTAGAACAGTTATAGAAGAGGTTACAATTTGCTGTGAAAAATTATGAGGAAAATCAATCAGTACGTGTTTTCTGTAAATCGACAATTTATACTTAAAAGTTAAAATTTCGATAGAAGCGTGGTTCAAAGAAATTTTTTGATTTTCTTTACTGAAAAGATGTCTAAAAACGGACATTTTTTATCTCTGAAAATTTTATTCAAACCACTTTTCGCGAAGTTACAGGCGTTTGAAAAAAAATCTCTACATTTTTCAAAATTCGATAGCTCGAAAACAGTTGGAGAAAAACATTTGAAAAAAATCATGAAGGCCTTTTCCAACCTATACTAAGAGATAAAAAAGTTTCAAAAAAATCCGAGGTTCAAAAGCTAAATGGTATCCGATTTGGCGTGGAACGCCCCATATATATACTAGGGTGCTCCATTTAAAACGAACATTTTTTTTTTTTGCGAACACAAGAAAATTTTGTTATTTATGTTAAGAGAAAAATTCCCTGAAAATTTCAGCTGTTAATTTTAATTTGAAGTATCTCCTATCGAGCATCAAAGTTTTCCCGTTTAAAATGCATGTAAATCGAATAAATTTTCTTTAAAATTACTGTAATCTAACCCGATTTTGAGCTATCGTTTCGGAACCAGTTTTTATTGGTAGAGGATTTTTTGCTTTTTAAAAGTGTGTAAAACGGTTTTGGTCTAACTCGATCCACGTTGATTTTATTAGCTCCGAAAGACAATTTTCACTTTTTTAATTTATTTTTGTTAATAGTGAAGAAACGGCTCATCTTACAAAAAATATGCATAGGACCAATCTTTTAGGAAATTCTATCTTCTACAAAATTGCTTATAAAACTTATATTGCTAAAGTCCACTGTTCATGAGATACATGCATTTTAACATTTTACAATAAAAAAAATTAGTACCATAGTAAGTTTACAATTTTTTTTACTGTAAAATGTTAAAATGCATGTATCTCATGAACAGTAGACTTTAGCAATATAAGTGTTATAAGCAATTTTGTAGAGGATAAAATTTTCTAAAAGATTGGTGCTATGCATATTTTTTGTTAGATGAGCCGTTTCTTCACTATTAACAAAAATAAATTGAAAAAGTGAAAATTGTCTTTCGGAGCTAATAAAATCAACGTGGATCGAGTTAGACCAAAACCGTTTCACACACTTGTAAAAAGCAACAAATCCTCTACCAATAAAAACTGGTTTCGAAACGATAGCTCAAAATCGGGTTAAATCACAGTAATTTTAAAGAAAAGTTATTCGATTTACATGCATTTTAAACGGGAAAACTTTGATGCTCGATAAGGAGATACTTAAAATTAAAATTAAGAGCTGAAATTTTCAGGGAATTTTTCTCGTAACATAAATAACAAAATTTTCTTGTGTTCGCTAAAAAAAAAAATGTTCGTTTTAAATGAAGCACCCTAGTATATACATATATATATATATATATTTTTTTTTTAACTTAGAAATTTAAATTAACTAAGTCAAATCCAAGCCAACGAGACTTTAATTTGATTTGGTTGGCATAAATGTGTATTAAGTAAGACAACTTAGTCAAAAAAAAGTCAAAACCAAATGTCTTTTTATATTCTAAGAAACGAAAATTCCTTCGGCTTTGAATTTTTGAGTTAAAAAAGTCATATTTAAGTCAAAAGAAATATTGCAGTCAAAATCAAGTTAATCAAGTCAAAATCAAGTTATTTTTTTGACCCGGGAGTAAGAAATTTCTACCTTATCAACTCATAGTAAATTAAATATACTAAAAAATTTGTCTTAAACTGTTTGTAATATGAAATTGATGATAAAAATTTGCCTCAATGAAATTTTTTGTTCAAAGTTTAGTGCCGAATAAGATGTGTTCATTTGTTTTCTGAAAAAAAAATTTCTTCATAGTTTGCAGAGCAAAAAATCATTGAAAAACATTTTTCCTGTGTTATTTAAATGTGAAAACTTAAAGTTCAATGAGGAAGCTCGTAAAATTTAAATTTCGAGCTCTGCTTCAAGCAGGATGTTTTTTTGAACATATCGTACAATATTTCGGGCGTAGAGTGAAAAAAAAATATCGATTTTTTTTGATACACCCTAATATATATATTAAGGTAGCCCTTAGCCGGAATGTTTTCTAATTCCTTGGCTCCCAAGGGCTCATATACCTCCAAATTGACAAAAACAAATCGGTCCATCAGTTGACCCTGCGGGCCAGCCCCAAAACTTCCCGCAGTTTTCGAGCTCCTTGAGCTCAAAAACATTGTTGAGAATACATTTTCGAGCTCTTCGAGCTTGAAAATACTTTTGTATGTCTTGGTTTTCGAAAAATAACGTTTTTTACCATTTTTTCTTTAACGATATCTCTCGAACGAATTCATCGATTGCAACGGCTGAGGTGGCAATCGACGCGTTTTATTGATTTCTGGAGCTGATCAAATTTTAAAATTGATTTATCAAGCCATTTTTGAGAAATTTCAAAAAAACTAAAAAAAATTTTTTTTTTTAATTCTTTCGTTAACGGTTTCTCTTAGACGAATAAACCGATTTTGATGGTTGAGGTAGCATTCAACGCGGCTTATAAAGTTTTGGAGCCGATTAGATTTTGGAATCAATCCATCGAGCGAATTAAAAGTTATTAAAAAAAAACATTTTTGAAAAAATTTTATTTTTGAAATATCTTCGAACGTACCCTACCGATTGAGCTCAAATTTTCAGTGCTTATAGTAATCAACAAGCCACGTCAAATGACACCTTGACGATCAAAATCGGTTCATCCGTTCTAAATTTACAGAATATTTACATACGTACGTACGTACATACATACACTTGGACATCATCTTGAATTGAGTCAGAATAGGTTCTCAGAACTTCAAAACGTCAACATCTGTTGGAATTTCGATTTTCGCGAATCGGGGTGAAAACAATAACTTCTCGAAATTTTTGAAAATCATCGAATTTCTTAACGGGAAGTTTAAAACTACCTGAAAATTTGAACTTTTAATATTAACTCTAAGATAGTCCACATTCCGATCAAAATTTCTTTTGGAAATAGCACGGGAAAAATGTCTTTCGTTCTTTAGAATTTTATAACTCGGGGACAGCTGATTCTAAAATAATGATACATACATAATTTCATAGAAAAGTTAACGCTTCACCAAAAAGATTTTTTATTATTTTTCCCTCAGACTCCTGGTTCAAAAGTTATTCGAGCTCAAATTTTAATCGTTATATAATTGCCAATATTACTAAATATTTTTTTGAGATATTCACATGTGATATAAAATATATATAATTTTTTTTTGTAAATTCTTATTTTATTTATGATCAATTCATTTGAATATAAGTTATTTTTTTTTATTGTAATTTTTATTAATATACGCATGATTCGTCGACATAAAAATCTGAAAGTTTCTCGATTTTTAGGAATACAAAATTAAGGTACAGATGAAATTTGATATCATTTGAATACTCAACATAAATCAATTTTCTTATCATCAACGATTGAATATTTTCGAGTATCAGCATAATATTGCTTATATTCTGTGAAAAAACTTAACTATAAATTGCTGTTGCTTTGAATTTTTACTTAGTATACCATTGTTATCTTCAAGAAGCTTAACTGCACGCTTGGCTATGTCATAAACAGCTTTCAAACTTCTCGTCAATAGTAAACCCTTCTTGAAATTCTGAACCCTTAAAAAATATGTACTTATTCCAAACCATTTGAAGGACTGGAGAGTCTTTGACGATATGAATAAGACGATATGAATATGTTCAAGTTATCTAAGTCGCTTATTTTTTTTATTTCTTTCAGGTGCTGGTTATGTTGAAAAATTTTGGCAAAGGTTAGAAAAATTAAAACGCTTAGAAATTAAAAATATAAAACAATTTCATAACCCAAACGTTTCTTTTTTAAATATGCTTGATAATATTGACAATCATATAAAAATTAAACTTTGAGCTTGAATAAATTTCGAACTAATTGACATAGCGAAAAATCATAAGTGACTTTTTTTGTACAACGTTGATTTCTCTATAAAATATGTGAATCTTATTATTCTAGGATTAGCTGTCTCCGAGTTATAAAGTTCTAAAGAACGAAAGAAATTTTTTCCATGTTATTTCCATAAGAAACTTTGGTTTGAATGCGGACTATCTTAGAATTGATGTTAAGAGCTCAAATTTTCAGGTAATTTTTAACTTCCCGCTAAGGAAATCGATGATTTTCAAAAATTTCGGGAAGTTATTGTTTTCACCCCGATTTGCGAAAATCGAAATTCCAACAGATGTCGACGTTTTGAGGTTCTAGGAAGCTATTCCGACTAAATTCAAGATGATGTCCAAGTGTATGTATGTATGTACGTACGTATGTAAATATTCTGTAAATTTAGAACGGATGAACCGATTTTGATCGTGAAGGTGTCGTTCGACGCAGCTTGATAAATACTATAAGCACTAAAAATTTGAGCTTAATCGGTAGGGTACGTTCGGAGATATTTCAAAAATAAAATATTTTCAAAAATATTTTTTTTTAATAACTTTTAATTCGCTCGATGGATTGATTTCAAAATCTGCCACCAGCAGCCAACCTATCCTTGAAAAATCTTATCCTTCTGTTTATATGATAATAATATGGCAGAGAAAGGCAGATATCGACATCGGATTGATTTTTAATTGCGATAATTGAACATTAATAATCGACAGAGCATTAATTTTGGAAAATTTTGAGTATGTATCAGTCTTTCTTGAAAAGTTTATTTTGCTCTATTATGACGGATAGGCAGAAGGAAGAGAAAGAAGTATATAATTTACTATTCAGTGTCACGTGGGTGATGATGGGAAGAGGGGGAGGGTGCATTAAAACCATAAAAATCATGTCACGTGATCATTGGATGGTTCCGTGTTTAAGTTGATAATGAACTATATAGTATATTATATACCTAGGCCAGTTAAATGAGAAAAGTCTCAGATCATATGTAATTGTTGGCCAAGGTGAAGCCGCGACTAACAAACATGTGATCCGAAGTTTTCTCTTACTGGCCAGCGTGTGTATACTGTTTTTTTGCTCAGTGGAGCCAGAAAGTGGAAACTTCGACCGAAATGCAGAAAATAGATTTATTTTTTAAAATTGGCATGAGAGTAGCAATGTAAAAAAGCAAAACAAAAGTGAACATAAGCTGCTCAAATGATTGGAAATAATTAAATGAACAACTTTCCATCAGAAAAAAATATTATTGTTTATATAATTAATTGTTATTATAATAATCACTGTATTTCAGTTCTAATGAAAGCAATGATTTTATTAGATTTGAAAGCAACTAGTTTTATAGATTACATAATAAAATCAATAGGTTTTAACATTTTTTCACAACTGTTTCATTTATGGTTTTAGATTTTACGAGATATACGACAAGGTTTAATGCAGTTGGGCTGTGAAGGTGGAAACCAGCTTCCTAAAGGTAAGCAACATTCTATCCAACACGTATCGAATTGAACTTTTAATTCATAAACTTTTTTACACTTAGTATAAGAATATATCACATGAACATTGAAAAATCTCAGACGAAAAGGCGAGAAAAAAAACACATTAGTGATTTTGGTATTTTCATGTTCGAGAAGACAATCGAAAAATACTGAGATAAATAAGGATCGAGTGTTTCCGTGAAAATTCAAAGTGATTTTTGTTGTTAACTTTTCTTTTATTTTGAATAACTAAACTCAACACTAGTCCATGTACACTATTTACAGTATATTAATCTTATTCATTCAGGAATCCTTGTGAGAATTTCTTGAGAAGTATCCCGGAAAAAACGAATTATATATGGCCATATATGACCATATATGATTTTTCCACATATGACCACGTATGATTGTTCCATATATGACCATTAGGGTGCTTCAAAAAAAATCGGAATTTTTTTTTCTTTCGGCTGTTGTGAAAAAAGTTTCTATATATCAAAAAAAAATCATGTCAAAAGGACAATTTTTCATTTTATTTTAAAAAGTGGCGCTCGCTATTCGAATTTTCCCATGCTAATATCATAGGAATTTTACTTTTTTTATAAAAAAACCTATAACTTTATTTAACGTTGAAGAAAAAGTTTGCGTCTTGAATATTTTTATAGGAAATTTTATGCTCTACAAAATTGGTCATGAGCTCATAATCTCTAAAACGTACGGTTCAAAAGTTACAGATATTTTATATTGATGACTTTTTAAAAATCCCCGTTCAAACGGTATTTACACAAAAACTGCTACTCTCATGGAAAGTATCATACAAAGGCTTTGTAACGAATTTCATTTATTGCAGAATGATTTCAAAAACATCAATATAAATTTTGTACTTAATGATCAATTAATATGTTTAATAAATACTTTTCCATGGAATTTATAATTTTCTGCTTTCGTGACATAAAAGTAATAAAAGTTTTAACTAAATTTACTTTAAATAAAACTCAGCTACGATCAAAATTATTATTTTAACATATTTATTATACTATTATCGGATTTTCCACTTATTCTAGTATCAATTTATGTAAAGATAGTGTTAAAAACATGATCACAACCATACAATTGATTTTTTTGAAATTATCAACTTCAAATACCTGCAACTTTTGCACGTACGTTCGTACATACATACACACATACATACACTCGGACATCATCGTGAAATTAGTCAGGATAGCTTCCTAGAACCTGGATTCAGTCAACTACCTTTGACATATCTTAAACCTTATAAACTAATTTAAGTCAACTACCTTTGACCATCACACACACTCTCACGTGAGTGAGCCGCCTGGACTATTATATTCACACACGCGAGTTCCTTAACCTTAACCTTCACGTGGTCACTAAGACCCTCTACGCGGCTACAACTTTAATTAATTAAGTCACGCGGTCCCCTGAACCCTCTACGTGATTACAAAACCTTAAAATTTTTAACACTTATTTTCACTCTCAAACTCACAGATTCTGCTAACAATTTTCCTTTTATTTTAATTTCACCAATATTAAAATCCCTTAATTTAATTTACCGTTTGAAAATCACGACCCAAGTAATATGCGTAATTATTTACAACCGCTAACATTTCCTTTATCTCAATCAATTAAGAAATTTATTTTAACCGATTTTACGCACGAACATTTCATCGTCACTCTATAACACCATACTCAAAACTTGACTGTCAATCCCCACGTTATCTTTTCGGCACATTCAACGTTAACAAATTAATTGATTTTATCTAATTATTTAATTTAATTTAATTATAATTAATTTATCCTTATACTAATACTTAATTATTAATGACTAGAACAGAGACTAGGTTAAGAATAATTTTCCGGTACGTGGTTCTCTTGAATGGCCTGGAAAATTCTATAACGCAGTGAATTCAGCTATGTTGCCTGGATTCTTCTAGAAGCTTCAAGAACACTAGATTCTTTAGCGTCTGGCTGTTAAACTTTGTAAATATCGATAAACAAAATGGTGTTGCCAATTACTTCTCAAGCTTGATGTACTCCTAATAACCATGCAAATTTTTAAATTGATCTATAGAATCGTTTTTCGGGGTGGATTGATCAAAGTTTTGCAAAACAATTAAAGGAACAACTTTTGTTCCTTTAATTTTGTTGATTATCAAAATGAAAGAAATTACCGTTTTTTCATTATCTTTGTCAATTTGGTAATCATTACCGGCTAAAATTGAGAAAAAAAAAAATTTTAATGAAAAAAAATTTTTTTGATAATTTTTTTGGAATTTTTTTTTTTTGTTTTAAAATGTTAAAAACGATTTACTGCTTTGAAAATTTTGACATGATTTTGATTATCAATTATCAAGCACCGGCATTTGCGTTACCTAAAGCGTAGCACGTGGAGGTTGCACGATCAGATTTACGTTTCTTCTGCATTACGCAGGTGTGTGTATGTTTGTCTGCTCGCGTGTGTGCGTCTGTCTGCCCGTGTCCGTGTGTGAGTTTGTGGATGTGTGTGCCCGTGTGTGTATCTGTGATTGTGCATGTGTGTGCGTGTATTTTATTAACATGTGCTGCCTCCTCTACTTCTAATGACTGCACGCAACCGATTTCGCATACTAATGCAACGACGAATTGCCAATTGCGGAATCGATTGCCAGATTCGCAGCAATGCACGTTTTAATGAAGCTAAATTACGGTATTTCCGGCGCAATCGACGCCGCATCATATCCCTTACATGTTTGTTATGGTTGAGCTTGGGACTCAACGGTGGATGCCGCAGCAATGGTATACCATGTCTCTCAAAAAATCGTCTTGTCACGTTGGCTATGTGAGGGCGAGCATTGTCTTGCATAAAGATGAACCTCCTCACAGCTTTCCGCCGAGGCAAGATAACTGGCCGCAAAATTTTATCAATGTAGCGTCTGGCGATGAAGGATTGACGAACGATTACTAGCGGAGTTCGCTACGACCATGAAATCCCGGCTCAAACCATCACCGATCCTCCATTGAAGGCAGAAACAGGGCGAGTAAAGTTTTGTGAAAAAGTTCACCTTGACGACGTTAAATTCGGGGCCTTCTGTCGTCACCGTACAGGCAAAACCGAGACTCATCAGAGAACAAAACATTGTTCCATTGCCTCAAGTTCTACCCAAGATGTTCGCAAGCGTACGATAGACGAGCTCAGCGATGTTTAACCGTCAGTATTAGCCGGTCCTGACCGTCGACCGTATCTCTTCAACGAGAGTTACTAGCCGAGCGACTTCTGGCTCAGATAAATGCCGTCTAGGGATAATCAAAAATTAAAGGAAAAAAATTAGTTTGCAAGAACTTCTGACAACTTTTTGTGTTAAATTTATGAAAATTAAAAAAAAATTACTTTTGAGAAAAACTGTTTTTTTTTTTTTTATTAGAGTACAAATAAACTTTGTTGAGAATATCAATGATAAATCGCATAAATTTTCTTAGGTTGCGTACATGAATACCAGTGAGGGGCATCAACTTTCATTTAATGCAATTAATTTGAAATAAGGAAAATTGTGGCATGCCTATGCCGAATCATGTCAAAAATCAGTGAGCATTGTTTCTTGAGATGTTTCAAATATTAAAAAAAAAAATTTCATTCATTGAAATTTTTTTTTTTTCTTATTTTGAACCGGTAATAATTACCAAATTCATGAAAATACTGAAAAAACGGCTATTGTTTCATTTTGATAGTCAACAAAATTGAAGGAATAAAACTTGTTTCCCTGATTAAACAACTGAATTCGATCGAATTAAACAGAATTAAATTCTTAATTCTATTTAATTCAGATAAATTCTGTTAATTCGGTACCTAACTTAAAAATGAATTCTGTCTAATTCGGCAGGGAAACCAGACTTTGTCCAAATTAAAACGAATTTAAATAATTCTATTCAGTTTAATTCTGATTAATTCGAAAATGATTCTCCGATTTCTGGTTCTGAATCCGAATTAAACTGAATTAAAACGAATTTGAAATTTTTAAATCGGTTTTATTCTGTTTAGTTCAAATTCAAATTTTTAATTCAGTTGAACTCTGTTTTGCAGAATTCAACAGAATATAACAGAATTAAAATTTTTAATTCGGTCGAATTCAGTTGTTTAATCAGGGTTCTTTAATTGTTTTGCAAAACTTTAGTCAATCCACCCCGAAAAACGGTTATATAGATCAATTTAAAAATTTGCATGGTTATTGAGGGTACATCAAGCTTGAAAAGCAACTGGCAACATTATTTTTTTTATCGATTCTTCCAAAGTAGCGGTTGATTTACTGAAAAACCAAAAAAAATCACTTTTTTGTACTCACTTCATATGGATGTTAAGGATTAAAAAATTTTTTTTCATGAAAATTGATGAAAGGGTCATGTAGGGGATTCACTCAAGTTTTAATAACAATCGAAATATTTATATTAGGGTGGCCCAAAAAAACTAACTATTTTTTTTTTTTTTCGATCTCACATGAAAATTTTTTGGGTAACGATGTTTTAAAGTCTTTCAAAAAATCAGCTCGATAACAAATTTTCAAGAGGTCGCTCACGAATTTTGAAAATATCAAAAATGACTGAAATTCGGATTTTTTATTTCAAAAATTTTTTTTTCTCGTGGCAGCAATAGTTTATATTTGTAAAATCATGACTATGCCGAAAATTTCAGCCAAAAATTCAAATATTTAAACGGCGCTCAAGAATTTTGAATCTTAACTGATAATATTTAACTAATAGTTTAAATTAGTTTTTGTGTTTTTTTATAACTCAATTATTGTCATTTGAGTAAAATATAACTTTTGCATAACTAAAAACATACAGGACAGTCTTAAACTACTTCAAGCTGAGTGGTAAGTATAATTATTGACAGGGTGCGCGACGAAAACGACATCTGTCGACCGCATTAAATCATCCTCAAAAAGCATAGAGAGAATACGGCAAGTTTTTATAAACAAATAATTAAAATTTTTAAAGATCGCGAAATATATGTGCAATACCACATTTGGAAAATGGAAAAATATAGATTAGATTGTACTGAAAAAAGTAAGAATAAAAAATTTTAATAAATACAAAATAAATATTATTTTGACTGAAATTCGGATTTTTTATTTCAAAAATTTTTTTTTCTCGTGGCAGCAATAGTTTATATTTGTAAAATCATGACTATGCCGAAAATTTCAGCCAAAAATTCAAATATTTAAACGGCGCTCAAGAATTTTGAATCTTAACTGATAATATTTAACTAATAGTTTAAATTAGTTTTTGTGTTTTTTTATAACTCAATTATTGTCATTTGAGTAAAATATAACTTTTGCATAACTAAAAACATACAGGACAGTCTTAAACAATAAAATTTGGTAAGTTATGAAGAAGCGAAAAAACCTACAAATTGAATTAAAAAATAATAAAGTATGTAAATAACTCATTATTTCTATTTCTCGGGTTATATTTTCATTCATTGTCATGCAAATTGATGGTGAAAAAATCTAGAAGCTTCATTATTAATATTCAAGGGTCGCTCGAAAACGTCCAAAAGACAGCACTCGGAAACATTCAAAATTCTTGAGCGCCGCTTAAATATTTAAATTTTGAGCTGAAATTTTCAGCATAGTCATGATCTTACAAATATAAACTATTGCTGCCACGAGAAAAAAAAAAATTTTTAATAAAAAATACGAATTTCAATCATTTTTGATATTTTCAAAATTCGTGAGCGACCTTTTGAAAATTTTTTATTGAGCAGATTTTTGGAGAGACTTCTTACAATATCGTAAGCCAACAAATTTTTATGCGAGATCGAAAAAAAAAATAGTTGGTTTTTTTGGGCCACCCCAATATATATATTTATATAAATAGCAATTTAATCAACCAAATTATCACCTATTTTTTTTTCTTTATTATTTTTTATTATTTTTGTAAATAAAAAGTACTAGACTACGCTGAACTCTGCGGTGATAAATTCACTTTTCTCAGGTATCTATGTAAGTGCATGCACGATGATCGTGAACGGGCAGGGATCGACAGATGGAACAATATTGTATATACCTGTCTCTCTCTCTCCGCCATCTTTTCTTAAATATACTATGATACCTAGGAGTATACTCATCTTGCATCCACACCTACCTGCGTACTTCTTGTGACAATATATGGATGAAAGTGTGTGTGTGTGTGTGTGTGAGCATTGTACCCAATAGATAACCAAAATAATGATTTAATCACCGTCCAGTTATCAGGGACGCGTGCACGTGTGCACTAGGCCTCTAACGATTCAGCGGTAAACAAAAATTTACGAGCTAAATGATTTTCCTTACTTATAGCCTAAATTCAATATCTCGAGTTATATTTTGATTTCCAAACCACGGAAATTATTACTAATATCACAGATTGCTCAACATGTTTACTCACTTGTTTGTCACATAGAATGACCTACGAATTTGGAACATATACGCATCATATTTTTTACTATTTTTGAGACGAATCTGGACTCCCTATTACCAATACTAGACCTACGGCGTAGATTACTCATTTGTTTTTCACAAAGATGACTCCCGAACCCGAAACACTTACGCATTATGTTTTTCTATTTTTGAGACGTATCTCGACTGCCGGTTGCTAACACTAAGCCTACAACGTTGATTGCTCATTTCTTTTTCACATAGAATGACCTCCAAACCCGGAACACTTACGCATCATTTTGTTTTTGACCATTTTTGAGACGTACCTCGATTCCTCAAACCCGGACATTATTGCTAACAACGTGGATTACTCATTTGCTTTTGACGCCCTATTAGATCACCACATCGATAAGCCGGACCAGGAAATTAATAGGGACCATACAATTCCCCAATCAATTCTAGAGTATATAAACTGCCGAAAATCTAACGAAGGCAGGCAATCTCTAATCTGTTGTAATCTCTGCTGGTCCTCGGTCATAAAATTCTACCAGTTCAGAGTAAGATTAGTTCTAAGCAGCTATGTCCGATTAGTACCGCGAATCAGAGCCTGAAAGTTTAATCGTTGTCCACGTGACGGTCCACCGCCTAGGCAATCGGGCTCCTTGGCCAAATACCTAAATTTTAAAATTCGCTAAAATCTCGGTCGATTCGACTCACCCAAATAAGGATCATCGGTCTCGTGACGGTCTACAGCCTAGGAATCCAGACTCCTAGATCGAAATCCTAACTCAAAATAAAATATTCGAGTTCATACTCGATAGATGGGGGAGTGTATCCGCTTGACACCCTAGTAGCTCCGAGTCCGAATAGTATATTTAATACCGCTGAAATAAGATCACGAAGCTATAGTGCCGTGTCCAGCCTAATTAAAAATAAAAATTATAATTGAACAATCCGCGATCATAAAGTCAAATTGGTGAACTGTGAGAGTGTGATCAGCGAAAATTGTAAACTACTTCAAGCTGAGTGGTAAGTATAATTATTGGCAGGGTGCGCGACGAAAACGACATCTGTCGACCGCATTAAATCATCCTCAAAAAGCATAGAGAGAATACGGCAAGTTTTTATAAACAAATAATTAAAATTTTTAAAGATCGCGAAATATATGTGCAATACCACATTTGGAAAATGGAAAAATATAGATTAGATTGTACTGAAAAAAGTAAGAATAAAAAATTTTAATAAATACAAAATAAATATTATTTTGAACGACATAGGGTTAGCTAGTAATAATAATAATAACAACAATAATAGTCATAATAACAGATGAGTTAAAATAATTATAATTATAATTTTTTCATATCTAAAATTATTAATTTTGTATTAAGTTGAGAAATTGAAGTGATTTCAATTATTCGTAATTTTGAATTTTAAAACTCAATAGCTGAAAAAACTTTGTGTTAAAAATTTGTAATTTAAAAAATTCCCCATAATAATTTTTAGCCAATAGTAGTGAGGCAGGGGGGGTTCACCCCCCCCCCCCCCGATAACGCAGTACCCTTCCTTACCGACAGTCGCGGATACCTCCAGTCGGTAATTTACCATATCTGCTGCCGGTAATTTTTACATATCTGAGGCGTGTAAGCGATATCGATGATCGATAGATCATTTCTCGGTCGGTAAAGTAGGGATTATCTCTATCGACTGTCGAGAATACCGTCACTTGGTATCAATTTATCGACCATCAGTCAATTATCATGTGTATGATGCAAAATACTATCACACTATCATTAGAGCTGATACTTTACCGTATACCAGCTCTGATAATAGCATGACATGTATTTATATGAAGATCATTCGCAGGTTTTATATATTCAAACAGGGTGTAGGACGAGCACTTGCGAGAAGCCTTGATGTCACTGCCATCTCGCGGTTTATTCCTTTCCCCACCCCTCTTTTTAGCGGATAACATCATTCAGCGTGTCTGAACTCATTTTTTTGTGAGGTCGAGTGGGGGAAATGAAGCTGCGCAAATGCTTTAATGATTACATCACCTTCCGCGTCGTTTACCGTTACTAAGATCATATTTCAAACCAAGTGGGGTAATATGAACATCCGCAATTACGTCATTTTACCCGATTACATCATCTTTTACGTCATACGACAAGTCCAAACTCGTTTTTTCGGTAACTAAGTGGGGAGGAATAAAGAGTTGAGTGGGTGACTCTCGCAGCCATATGCATCAGTCTGCCTAGTTTTTTGAAGCAAACACTACCGTTGTTTTCACAAAAAGTGCATAATACAAGTGCAATCATTTTCAAGTCTCCAAGTGTATCAGCAAAAACTACCTCAAAAGTTAGTGGTATTTCTTATTATTCAAACATACACTGATACTTCTTACATATAATTATTGAAAATGTCCCCCTTCATTTATCTTTTAGTGTCAAAATTCGACCTCTCAGCTATCAATGAAGTCAACTGTTTAGCAAACATTTTGCCAAACAAAAAAATGCAAGAATTGGAAGTGGATAAATTATATCAAATAACCGAGATCAAAAAAATAAACACGAAGTATGGATCCAAAGTCGTTGCACATCTAAACCATGAATTCTCTATCTACTTTCCAACCCGGACAAACAACGAACTCATGGGTGACGAGGGGAAGTTCAAAAGCTTGAGCGAAATGGCATCTGAAGACTCGCTTTATCTCAAATTTCTTGGGACCAAGTACAACAAATTTGAATTTGTGTCAAAACAATCACCAGTCTCAGTATAGTTTCGAGGTATCAAGACTTTGAACGTAAATTTCATACATATTTATTATATATATATATATATCTTTTTTATAACTATTGTAACCATAATAAACATGAAAAAAATGTACATTATTTGAATATCTTAAGCTAGTGTTAAAAATTTCTTTATCTTGAGTTAACCTTACCATCTTACACTTAAGAGAAAATTCAATATAGTAATTGATACACCAAGTTACCACTCGTAAAACATTCATCATCTTAAGGTAAGTAAGAAATTCTATTTCTACATAAAAAAACGTCATATGATCGAAGACCTCTGCGCACCAGAAAGTTTTCGAGGGCCAGACAATTCATAAAAATAAGTAGGGGTAAGCTCTTAAACATATAACTCAACAAAAGATGGCTGATGCTAACGCATGCGCATAATGTCTACATACATTATATGATTACTAAGAATAATTTAAAAAAAAATAATAATATCCATTAAAGTA
>CAXHJT010000024.1:0-12737 GCA_964016945.1 Microplitis deprimator
ATGACCTCGCTGAAAATTTAAACCCAAAATTCAAATATTTAAACCTCGCTCAAAAATTTTGAATGCTTCCGAGTGCTGTCTTTTGGACGTTTTCGAGCGACCCTTGAATATTAATAATAAAGCTTCTTGACTTTTTCACCATCAATTTACATGACAATGAATGAAAATATAACCCGAGAAATAGAAATAATAAGTTTTTTACATACTTTTTTATTTTTTAATTTAATTTGTAGGTTTTTTCGCTTATTCAAAACTTACCAAATTTTATTGTTGAAGACTGTCCTGTATATTTTTGGTTCTGCAAAAGTTATATTTTACTGAAATGACAATAATTGAGTTATAAAAAAATACAAAAACTAATCAAACTATTAGTTACATATTATCAGTTAATATTAAAAATTCTTGAGCGCCGTTTAAATATTTGAATTTTGGGCTGAAATTTTCAGCATAGTCATGATTTTACAAATATAAACTATAGCTGCCACGAGAAAAAAAAAATTTTGAAATCAAAAATCCGAATTTCAATCATTTTTGATATTTTCAAAATTCGTGAGCGACCTCTTAAAAATTTTTTATTGAGCTGATTTTTGGAGAGGCTTCTTAAAACATCGTAAGCAAACAAATTTTCATGCGAGATCGAAAAAACAAAAATAGTCGGTTTTTTTGCGTCACCCTAATATATATGTATTAGGGTGTTTCAAGAAAAAAATTTTTTTTCTCATGGTCTCAAAAGTTAGGTATAAAAAAATCCTCCTAAATTTGTCGCTCGAAATCTCGATTCTACTAAGAGCTCAACGAATATTCATTTTCCCATTCAAAGTGAATGTAAAAAAATTTTTTTTTTGTTTTTTAAAAATAAAAGTATTAAACCATTTTTTTTTGAAAATCGAAGTACTTAGTCTCGTAGAAAATTAAATTCTCTACAAAAAAGCTTCTGAGTGTTTTCTCCGGAGAACTAACAGAAAAAAAGTTATAAAGCTTTAAACTATATTAAATAGTATAACTTCATGTTTTCATTATATTAAACAGTTTTTTGATAAAAATTTAGGTCTTTTCATCTGAGCTAATGTTATATGTCAATTTTTTTTTTTTTTAATACACAGGAAAAATTTTCTTTACTTTCAAAACAGAGCTTCATTTTTAATTTAAAAATACAGAAAGAAAAAAAATTTTAATTCTTTAAAAAAATATTTTTCTTTTGAAATTTATACAGAAAATAAGAAAGGTTTCAGAAATCTTTTTAAAACACTGTACTGATTTTACATAGTATATAGATTCACCGTATAAACATGTACACGTAAGAAAATCCGGACATTATCTTTACGTTTTTTTTCAATTCACTTTTATTTGAAGCTTCATAACTTTTTTTCTGTTATATGTACGAAGAAAACACTTGAGGGCTTTTTTGTAGAGAATTTCATTTCTTACAAGACCACGTACTTTGATTTCCAAAAAAAAATTTTTTAAATATTTTCAAATTATAAATTTTGAATAATTATTTAAAAAATTAAAATGTTAACATCGTCAAAAGAATAAAATAATACTTACAATTGAAAAACTATATTTATTCCTATATTTATCTTTCTATTTACTTTTGAATAAAATAAATATTACAGTGCCGCCTCTGTTATAATACGATGGAAGTTATAAAAATTACGATGTTACATCGTAATTTTTAAATAGTAACGGCGTCCTCCGTAAGAGGCGCTCTCGTGACTTATGACTGTTTATAAGAATCGTTCATATGGATCTTAAAAACAATGGATACTAGTAGACTCTTCTGTGGCCGAGTGGTCCAAGGCATCGGACACTTCGCACTCGAACAAATTCAGGTTCGAATCCAATTCCAGGACCACTAATATTTTATTCTTTTATTTAAAATTTCTCTTCAAATTTTACTATGTTCACATCGTAATTCCTACTAGAGAGTTTGAGACTTTGTATTATTTGTCTGAAGTATTATTACTCAAATGAAATTTCCAATGCCACATCGTAAAAATTATGATTTTAAAGGTATAGTTAACCACTACAATTATCAATAGGACAAATTACGATGTTAGCATCGTAAATGTAACTGGAATTTTTTTTCCTTGTATCTTAACGATTCTATTGTAATTTATGTACAAAACCAAATTCATCATTTACGTAGGATGTATCAATTTAAATATTTGAGTTAAGTAATGCCATTAATTTTTAGGTAGAATTTTCTAAAATCTAACAATTGTATATGTCCTCATGGTCGATTTTCAAGGAATTTTGTCACAACCTATTATAATTAGTCAAGTAGGGTTCAAAAATACCATTCGTTAAAAAATTTATATGTGTATATATATATATATATATATATATATATATATATATATATATATATATATATATATATATTAGGGTGGCCTAAAAAAACCGACTATTTTTTTTTTCGAGTCTCTTATGAAAATTTGTTGGCTTACGATGTTTTAAGACGCCTCTCCAAAAATCAGCTCGATAAAAAATTTTCAAGAGTTCGCTCAGGAGTTTTGAAAATATTAAAAATGATTAGAATTCGGATTTTTTACTTCTAAATTTTTTCTTACTTGTGGCAACAATAGTTTATGCTTGTAAAATCATGTCGATGCCAAAAATTTCAGCCAAAAATTTAAATATTTAAACGGCGCTCAAGAATTTTGAATATTAACTGATAGTATGTGACTCATACTTTGAATTAGTTTTTGTATTTTTTTATAACTCAATTACTGTAATTTCACTAAAATATAACTTTTGCATAACCAAAAATATGCAAGATACTCTTAAACAATAAAATTTGGTAAGTTTTGAATAAGTGAAAAAACCTAAAAATTGAATTAAAAAATAAAAAAGTGTAAATAATAACTTATTATTTCTATTTCTCGGGTTATATTTCCATTCATTGTGATGCAAATTAATGATGGAAAAGTCGAGACGCTTTATTATCAATATTCAAAGGTCGCTCGAAAACGTTCAAAGAACAGAACTCGGAAACATTCAAAATTCTTAAACGAGGTTTAAATATTTAAATTTTGGGCTTATATTTTTAGCGTAGTCATGATTCACAAATATAAACTATTGCTGCCACGAGAAAGAAAAAAATTTGAAATAAAAATTAAAATCTCAATCATTTTTGATATTTTAAAAATTCGTGAGCGACCTCTTGAAAATTTTTTATCGTGCTGAGTTTTAGAGAGGCTCCTTAAAAAATCGTAAGCCAACAAATTTTCATAAGAGACTCGAAAAAAAAAATAGTCGGTTTTTTTAGGCCATTCTAATATATATATATATATATATATAAGGGTGTCCGTTGTTTACCAAATTAGATTTTTTTACTTGGCCATGATATAAATCATTTCTTTGTGATCCAAAAATAATAAAAAAAAATGAAAAAGTTTATCCTAATGCCGTTTAACCCTGCCTAAGTAATGATACATTCTCATTTTAGTACAATGAGAAAAATTTTATTACTTGCTTAAAAATAAGTGCACAGTGATGACTAATACAAATTTTTTGTAAAAAATTTCCCGCTCTTCAAACAGGTCTCTTATGTTTTTTTCGTAAATCCAACTGTTTAAGAGATATTGAAGGCCATAGTTTGATTCGTTTAAAAAAATTGGCGTTTTTGTTTGAAATTTGATAACTCTCTAACACCTAGACATAAATTTGAGCGCTATTAATTTTCTTGTAGGAAATTTATCGCTCTTCAAAAAAGGTTCCTTACACTTTTTTTGTAAATCCAACCATTTAAGTAATATCGAAGCTCAAAGTTGATAGATTTAAAAATTAATGTTTCTTGATTAAAATTCTATAACTCTTCAACAAACAGATATTTACTCAGGCTTTTAACGGATTTTGGTCGAAAATTTACCGCTCTACAAGAAAGGTCTCTTTGATATTTTTGATAAACTCAACCGTTCAAGAGATATTTAAGCTTTAAGTTGAAAGAAAAGTCTCACAAACGAACTTAAAATTGTGCTCTGATGATATAAAAAATTTCTTTTATTTCGAGCTGAAATATCTCTCAAACGGTTGAGTTCATCAAAAAAATCAAAGAGACCTTTTTTGTAGAGCGGTGAATTTCCGACAAAAATCCGTTAAAAGCCTGAGTAAATATCTGTTTGCTAAAGAGTTATAGAATTTTAATCGAAAAATATTATTTTTTAAATCTATCAACTTTGAGCGTCTATATAACTTAAATGGTTGGATTTACAACAAAAGTGTAAGAAACCTTTTTTGAAGAGCGATAAATTTCCTACTAGAAAATTTATAGCGCTCAATTTTGTGTCTAGGTGTTAGAGAGTTATCAAATTTCAAACAAAAACGCCAATTTTTTTAAACAAATCAAACTTTGACCTTCAATATCTCTCAAATAGTTGGATTCACGAAAAAAACATAAGAGACCTTTTTTGAAGAGCGAGAAATTTCCTACCAAAATATGTATTGGCCATCACTGTGCACTTATTTTTAAGCAAGTAATAAAATTTTTCTCATTGTACTATAATAAGAATGTATCATTACTTAGGCAGGCTTAAACGGCATTAGAATAAACTTTTTTATTATTTTTAGATCACAAATAAATGATTTATATCATGGCCAAATAAAAAAATCTAATTTGGTAAATAATGGACACCCTAATATATATATGGGATAGAATTCAGTTTTGAGGACACGATTGCGGCTACAATTCTTATCTGATCTTGATAAAATTTATCACACTTATTCTATGGGCGATTAAAACGGTTAAGTTCGAAGATGGGCTAATCGGTCAATTAGTTTAGAAGTTATGGCTGATAGAAATTTCCACGATTTTTCGAAAAAATCAGGATTTATCCACTTTCAAGTTCATATAATTTTAAAACTAATGCTCATAAAAAGTATCTGAAAGCTTGTCTAATAAGCTTTAATTCGTGACCTTAAACATTATGTTTCGACCATTTCTTCTAACAATTTGATAGCCTTGAAAATTTTAATGGAATCAAAAAATGATGAAAATATGGTTTTCATTCCACATAACTTATGGATGTCCCGTTATAATCCAGTTTCGTCAGTTGTATTTTGTTGTGCATAAAAAAACTTGTGAATTTCACAGCTATTTTATATATTTAAAGTATTTCTTTTATTACTTATGATGTATCAAATGTACCTCTACTCCCTATAATTATCACTGGTCTTGTGATTATGATATCACTTACAGCTCTTACCGGATCTTAATAAAATTTTTCACACTTATGCTATAGGCGATTACCTTGATCAAGTTCGGAAATGAGCTGAATCGTTCGAATAGTTTTGAAATTATGGCTGTTTAAAATTTGCATGATTTTTCGTAAAAATCAGTTTTGAATCACTGCTAAAGCTTATATAACTTCAAAACTAATATTCATAGACAATTTCCGTAAAATGTATCTGAAAGCTTGTATAATAATCTTTAGTTTATGATCTTTAGCTTTATGTTTTGACTATTTCTTCTAATAATTTGATAGCTTTGAAATTTTTAATGATATCAAAAAATTTTGAAAATATGGTTTTCATTCCACATAACTTGAGCGTTTCCCATTATAATTCAATTTAATCAGTTCTATCTTATTGTGAACAAAATAACTTGTTAATTTCACAGCTTATAACGGTGGGCCCTGGCTACTTCGTGTCCGGTAGCCACGAACCACAGTTAATGAAATTTCCCGAATGATTATACTTAATAAATTAAAATTTTCAATATTAATATAAACTTTTAATTATTTTATATTTGGTTCGGAAACGGGAAAAGATCTCAGGTTGCAGGTCGACTCGTTCTTACCGGACACGCGGCTGAAAATAAAACTTACTCTAGACGACGCTGGTGATGAAAGAAATTTTATCAAGAGACTCAAATTGAATTATATAAAATTAAGTTTTATTTAACCAAAACCCAAATATGTAAAAATATTTCCCCTTTTATTAATAAATTTATGACTTATGAGAATAATTAGGCGTCCAGCGACAATGGATAAATTTACTAAGCGCGCAAATATTTATTGGACGCGGGAAAACAAAATTTGGTATTTAGTTGAGTTAATGTTGCGTTGAAGAGAGACAATATTATAAAGTGTAAATATATGTATATATAAAATTATTAGAAATCTTATCTGGTTTAGTAAAATTGACGTATTGCTGGAATCGGCCGTCGCTGCATTGTAGGACCTCCGGGTTCGATGGTGGACCTTCTACGTGAACTTCTTCAGGTTCCTTGGCTGCAGACTATCAGGCACTCCTCACAAACACTGTATTTTCAAATTTACTTATGGTTTTCCAAACCAAACTACAAAACCAGGATATTCTCAAAAGAAATTTAGCGCAGGAAACTTTCCAATCAAATTTAGAATTATAATAGAATATTTTATTAGCTTAAAGCGTGGATCGTCTCACGATGGCTTGAACTCAAGTGTCGTCTTAGGTCAGCTCGTCTTAGACGCCGACCTCCGCTGACCCCTACTTAATTATGCGCACTGACCAATTCACGGTCACCTGCTGCGCGAAATCATCCCCTATGGTCTAGCACCTAACTCAGCCAACTTGACAAAGACCAAACCAAGACCGAGACAGCGAGAGAGCCGCACTCTCACGTCGTATACCACTGCTGCCCGGTTACAAGCTATTTTATATTTCAAGTATTTTATATTTTATATTTCAAGTATTTCTTTTGTCACTACTGATGTTTTAAATTTACGTGTACGCTCTATGATTGACATTTTAACTTTTTTATGATACTTTCAAAGCATTAAATATTTTTTCTATTATAAAAACGCGAATTTTTTATGGTATTAAGTTTTTATAACTTATACATTACACATTAAAATCTATTTCCGTTAAATTTTTCTTGTCACTAATAAAATAATCTTTTGATTTGTTTGCACTGAAAGATAATATTTTGTTAATAGTAATACCGTTAGGTGATAGTAACCATCAAATTAAACATTGTAGACTATGAATATAGCAATACATTATTTGCGTAAAGTTTATATTGGTATATTATCTATATAATGTTTTTTTAAATTAACTATCTGAAGTTGGCCGAGAAAGTAAGTCATTATCCTTTTTTACCCTCACTCTTAGAAAACAAGCCCAATTTCATACTATGACTACACACTAACATGTATCACAGGATATTCATGTACGAAATTAACTTATTCGATCGATTAAGTAAAAAATCTACCTTCCATTTCGGCTGCCGAATGGCCTTTTTCATAATTATGTGTATATCAGGCTAGAGGATCAGACTACAATCTTGCGATAACCAAAGTTGAGCAGCATCGACGTGGGTCATTAATTGCACCGGTGACCCCTGAATATAATAATAGTTAACCGACAGTAGCTTTTTTTTCTTTTCAATTTCAATTTAACCGACATTTATATTAATGAGGACAATAAATCCTAATTAAATTACTTAATTAACAATTTACAGATATTTTAAATGAGATTTTAAAAATGATTATATTTGTTCATGCATGATTATATAATCATATATGATTATTAGAGTGTTCGTTATTTACCAACTTGGTTTTCTTCAGCAACGCCCCCTAAATTTTCCGTTTATGAGTTAAAAAAAATTATCAGACTCATATAAGCCCTTAATGTTCATATTAAACCGTGCCACAAAGACAATACACTTCCCACTTGAATAACATGGGGTTTTGACGTGTTTGACATTTAATTTTTTTTCTCCTAAGCAAGTTAATATACTACCACTAATCCCAAAGGACAAATATCATCCTGCAATAGGCATGACTATTGAACTCCAACCCCACTTGATACTAGTTAACACTCCTACCTTCGCTTTTAGAAAGGCTGATTATGTCAAACTTAATTCATTTTTTCTCAACGCTAACTGGTTTGAGCTTTACTCCGCTACCTCAATTGACGATAAAATTAACATCCTCTATAAAGTTCTCAATGATGGTGTTCCACAATTTGTTCCAACATTCAGAAAAGCAGCCAACGATTTTCCATGCTGGTTCTCCAACGATCTCAAACGAATGATAAGACACACGAGGAAAACTCATGCACAATACAAGCGTCTGGGCTCACGCAGAGATTATCTTGAGTTTAAAGAACTTAGACTTGCATGCAAAAAGTTGAGCGATGATTGCTATAAGAATTACATTGAACGGGTTGAAAACTCGATCATGACGGATCCGAAGGAATTCTGGCAATTCGTGAAGAACAAAAAGCGTAGCAACAGTGATATACCAGGTAGTATGTCCTGGAACAATCTGCATGCAGACACTGGCGCGGACATCAGCAACCTGTTCACTTCGTACTTCGCTAGTGTCTACACCATAGACTCACATCAGATCTCAACCTCTGACCTATCGTCAGACAATCAGAGAGATATGTTAAGCGAATTCGAAGTCAGCTATGATAGTGTCTACAAACAGCTCCTGGCTTTGAACCCTAACAAGGGAGCTGGCCCGGATGGATTACCTGATTATTTTATAAAAAATTATGCAGTGGGATTTTGTGAGCCATTAACGCACATTTTTAGTGCTTCTCTCCAGAAAGGTGTTTTCCCATCGGCGTAGAAGCTCTCGTATATCACTCCAATTCATAAAGCTGGACTTAAATCTGATACTACGAACTATAGGCCAATCTGCATTCAATCTGCCCTGGCTAAGCTTTTTGAGAAGCTCGTTCTACCACAACTAATTTATTCGTTCAAAGAAATTATCACTAATAAGCAACATGGCTTCGTTGGAGGTAGATCCACTTCCACTAACCTATGCCTATATGTGAACTTTATACTTGAAGCTTTGGATAACGTTCTCCAGACCCACTCGATATATACTGATTTTAGTAAAGCCTTTGACAGAGTAAATCACGATATTCTCATAAGGAAACTTGCTGGGTATGGTGTTAGTGGTGTGACTTTATGTTGGCTAAAATCCTATCTAGTAGATAGTTATCTCCAAGTTAAGATTAATGGTGACCTCTCAGAAGAATACCAAGTCAAATCCGGGATACCCCAGGGCTCCCACCTTGGCCCTGTTCTGTTTAATATCTTCATTAACGATATTGGGAGAGATTTTCTCTACAATTACTTACTCTACGCGGACGATCTTAAACTATACAGAACAATCTCTAGTGATGATGATATTCTTGCTCTACAACAAGATATCAACGTGCTTGGTGACTGGTGCCAACTCAACAATTTGGATTTAAATGTAAAGAAGTGTGCCACTATATCATTTAGCCGTTCCAACCAGTCAATACCAACTGATTATAGACTTAATGATGCTAAAATAATTGATGTCAAAGATTTGGGTGTCATAATCGATAATAAATTAACTTTCATCAAACATGTTGACAACACAGTTGTTAAGGCATACAAGGCACTGAGTTTCATCGGTAGACCCAGTAGAGATTTTCGCAATCAGGAGTCGCTGATCAGTATTTTCCGCTCAACAGTCTTGCCAATCTTAGAGTATGGCTCTATCATATGAACACCTTAAACGGGCAAGCAAGTGAAGCAGCTTGAAAAAGTGCAGAACAAAATGAGAAAATATCTATCCTTTAATCGTACAATACACCATGCTCAGGATAATGTTAAAAACGTGATTAATAAATTGTCCAACTTACGAGCACGCCGTCAATTAACCGATCTTGCTTTCTACTACAAGATTGTAAACCGTCTGATTGATGTGCCTGATATTAAAAGTTGTTTCGAGTCCGCACCAGCGGATCGAACACTGAGACGTAATAGTCTCCTGAGCACCACTAGGTCTAATAAAAATTATATAATCAACGGTCCAAAGAATAGAAAAGCTAGCCTCGTGAACATCTTGCACCACGACCTGATTTTCTACAGGGGTACCTATGAATCCTTCATACACTCAGCTAAGAAGCTCCTTTTAGTATCCTGATATAATTATATTTCTTTTTCTTATTTCATTTTGAAATATTTCATTTGTCCGATATATCTCGCTTGTAAACTTTATTTACTTTTCTAATCTAAAATGTGTAACTGTCAATTTCCTTTGTTCCATCGAAACTATATTTTCTTATAATTATTTAATTATTTTCTCTATTATTGTAATCATTTTAAAATATATTTTGCCGATTGGCGTTTTCTCAATAAATAAATAAATAAATAAATAAATATACAGAGATGAGAGACACATATTTTGTAGGAAATTAAACGCTCTATAAGGAAGGCTTCTTATGATTTTTTGATAAATTTACTTGTGTTAAAGTTATTCAAGGATAAAGTTAAACTTATAGTGATTTATTTGATTTTCTTACTTCGACCGCAAAATTATCATTATTTATATAAATGTAAATTGTTTATTGCCAAAAATATTTAATTTTAACTGTGCTATCGAAAAAATTACTGCAAAAATTCGGATAACTGAAAAATAATGTGACTGACGAGTTGATTCAAGTTCAAAAATTCGCAATTTATCGGGAAAAACATAAAAGATTTAATAAACTTTTTTACATACTGATTAACACTTTGTTTCATTGAACATTCTTTGGTAGCATTTAGAAATTTTTTTATACTTGCTCTCTAATAATGAACTAGTGAAATTCACTGCGGATTATAAGATATGCACTGGAAACGAGCTATAAATATATTATTGGTTGAATTAGTGGTATATTTACAGCTGGATAAATAGTGACTATTCACTATTTCAGTTTTAGAGATTACTTACAATTTTAATAACATATTTTTTTTAATCGTCGTCCTTAGCTACAGTATTAATATATTCTTCAGTCAATTTTGTAGCGGTATCTGCAGTATCATTCTCTTTAAATTAGAAATAGTGGAAACCACTGAAAAATATATAATGGTATACTTTGTGACGTTACATTGCCGAAAAGATAGAGTTGGAGGTGGAGTAAGTGTGAGTCTGTGTGTTAGAGAGAGATAGAGTTAGTAAATGTGTCGATTGTGTGGATAGTGAGTTGAGAGTATGGAGTATCGGTATGTGGTAAGATGAGAGGGAGAGTGCATGTACGGTACGCGATATGTTTGAGTGTCTGTGTGATGGAGCGTGGATTTAACGGGGGATGTCTAGCTGTGTCGCGGATAGTGGCCAAGATAACGTGCCTCTCGACCAATGATGACGATTAGGCCTAGGCTTAGCCCTCGGGGTTGACGTAGTGATCGCGGAGGAGCGACTGAGATGTCGCCGCCCCTTCGTGTTGGTACCCGGAGTTAGCATGGGTATGTTTACGTTTATTTGGGGATGGCAGGCCTCATTTGCGATGCTCGAGGAAGCCAAGGTTTGCTAACTTCGGACATCACGGGGAGCGACATTACGGAAAGGCCTGTGAGTCCACGGCTAAAATTAAATATTTTTCGGAATAAACAATTTTCATTTATTTAAATAATGATAATTTTGCAGTCGGAGTAGAAAAATCAATTAAATTACTATAAGTTTAGCTTTAACCTTGAATAACTTTTAAACGAGTAAATTTATCAAATAATCATAAGAGGCCTTCCTTATAAAGCGTTTAATTTCCTACAAAAATATGCGTTTCTCATCTCTGTATATTAACTTGCTTAGGAGAAAAAAAATTAAATGTAAAACGCGTCAAAACCCCATGTTATTCAAGTGGGAAATGTATTGTCTTTGGGGCACGATTTAATATGAATATTAAGGGCTTATATGGGTCTGATAATTTTTTTTAGCTCATAAACGAAAAATTTAGGGGGCGTTGCTAAAAAAAAAACCAAGTTGATAAATAACGGACACCCTAAAGATTATATATGATCAGATCTGGCCAATTTTCAGATCTGATTATATATGGAGTCATATATAATTATATATAATCATACAAATTTTTTTTTCATCGGGTATTTAGAATATAAATTAAATATTTACAAGGGTCATGCGGGTGTTAATTCCGATTGAGTACCACTGAGCTGTTGTATCGTAAGCCAACGGAGAAGTAAATTGAAATAGATAGAGAATGAAGCAGATAGTATTACATGACACTTTTTTTTACACAAGACTTGTAATTAAAAATTTTACAACATTGTCTTCAGCATCATTCTCAGTTATATAAAGACGTAGACAACGAGTGCACTGAGGACCACTAGAAATAAAATTAAAAAAGTGGTTTGAGCCTCAAACGCCTCAGTTCTTTTAATGTTAAACTTACGGCTAAATGTAATATGTTATTTAAATCCTCGATATCCTAAAAGTAGCGTATGAAAGAGTTGTGACAGTGCAGTTCATGAGTTAAGACCTGAGAGTTGGGGCTCTCCATCTTTGTCACAATTTTTATCGTTTTCAGCCTAGCCCTGTCTTCGCAACTAAGGGTGGGGTCAGCTGAGAGCTCGATCACCCCTAAGAGTCATTCACCGGACATTTGAGTCTTGGACTAAATATTGAGTGCTTCACGCAGTATATATGCTTAAATTTGCATAAAGTAATTCCTAACTTTTCTCACAAACTGAAAACCTTAAAATAATCTGATAAAATATTCCATCTAAACTAATAAAACAAAATTTAATAAGTAAAAACTATATATATATATATATATATATATATATATATATATATATATATATATATATATATATATATATTAGGGTGGCGCAAAAAAACCGACTGTTTTTTTTTTTCGATCTCGCATGAAAATTTGTTGGTTTACGATGTTTTAAGAAGCCTCTCCAAAAATCAGCTCGATAAAAAATTTTTAAGAGGTTGCTCACGAATTTTGAAAATATCAAAAATTATTGAAATTTGGAT
>CAXHJT010000025.1:0-11031 GCA_964016945.1 Microplitis deprimator
GATAAGTCCTTTTTTAGAGCGTTAAATCCTCTATAAGATAAGCTATGGACTTATTTATATGAGGCGCTGTTACGTCGGATTTGGACGTAAATTATGTTTTTGTGGGTATTTGGCCCAAGCCGAAGCCTATAGACCGGGAACCCCAGAGATCTTTTATTAAGGAGGATAGGTTTAATTTTTAAATTAATAATACGACATTTAAATTTTAATTTCTACTATATTGTCAACTCATAAAACAGTTATTCATGATTAATAACAAAAGTATTAGGTGGCTAGCAGCCGACCCTAATTACACAATTGAAAAATTACATTTACTATTTGGATTTTACATTATATATGTTCGAATTTTAATTTTATAATTATATAATTCGGACATTACTAAATTGAACATTTTAAAATTTATTTTATTCTTTAATTGTAAATGACACGTAATAGAATTTTAATTTTATAATTCATGTAACTAAACACTTTAAAATTTTATGTAATATTTTAATTTTTAATATACACGTGTTTCAATTTTAATTTTATAATTCATGTAACTGAACAATTTTTAATTTTATGTAATATTTTGATTTTTAAATTACACGTGTTTTAATTTTAATTTTATAACTTGGACATTACTAAATTGGACATTATTTTAAATTTATTTCATTCTTTACTTATAAATGACACGTGTTTGGATTTTAATTTTAATGTTCATGTAACTGAACACTTTTACATTTTATGTAATATTTTGATTTTATTTTGTTATACCTGTTTTCTTGTGTAAATACTTGATGAGCTTCAAATTAATATACTAGTTTAATTTATACTACACTTTTCTTTTTCTTTTTCTTCATTGTAACAACTTGTTCGCACCTTGATGATTGCAGCCAGAAGAGAGCGAGACCTTTTTTTGTTTTTCAGGCCTAAAATTTTCTTATCTTGGTCGGCGCACGCATTATTCTCCCCACTAAGATTTTCCTTAATAGATATTTCGTTGTTCACGTGGTTCATTGTGTATTATAAAATTTATGAATAAAAAAAAATTGTTTTGAAAATTATAAAAATTAATCGGACGTAACAGCGCAAATGCCGAGCTAAAAAAATAAAAAAATAAAATATTTTTTTCCCCATGTTATTTAAATGGGAAATTGAAAATTAGAAATAGGCACCTCTAAATATAAATATTAAGAGCTCCGCTTTTAACAGGCTTTTTTTCTCACTTTCCTGCGAGTTTTCAGCCTGTTTTTATGTTAAAAAAAAAAAGTCGCCTCAAAATGGCACACCCTAATATATCCATGTATATATATATATATGGGATAGAACCGACTTTTGAGGACACGATTGCGTCTACAATTCTTATCCGGTTTTAATGAAATTTTCTACACTTATTCTATGTGTAATTACCACGGTTAAGTTCGAAGATGGGCTAAATCGGTCGATTAACTTAGAAGTTATGGCTGTTTGAAATTTTATCGATTTTTCGAAAAAATCAATTTTTAATCACTTTCAAGTGCATATAACTTTAAAACTAAAAGTCATAGATTATTTCTGTGAAAAGTATGTTAAAGCTTGACTAATAAGCTTTAATTTATGACCTTAAACTTTATATTTTCACCATTTCTTCTAATAATTTCATAGCCTTGAAAATTTTAATGGAATAAAAAAATGTTGAAAATATGGTTTTCATTCCACATAACTTATGCTTGTCCAATTATAATCCAGTTTCGTCAATTGTATTTTATTGTGCACAAAATAACCTGTAAATTTCACTGCTATTTTATATTTTAAAAGAATTTCTTTTATTACTTATAATGTATCAAATGTACTTCTACTCTCAATGATTATCACTGGTTTTGTCATTACGACAGCACCCACAGTTCTTATCGGATCTAAATGAAATTTTCTACACGAATTTTATAGACGATAATCTTGATCAAGTTCAAAGATGGGCTGAATCGTTCGAATAGTTTTGAAATTATGGCTGTTTGAAATTTTCATGATTTTTCGTAAAAATCAGTTTTTAATCACTGCTAAAGCTTATATAACTTCAAAACTAATATTTATAGACAATTTCCATAAAAAGTATCTGAAAGCTTGTCTAATAATCTTATATTTATGACCTTAAGCTTTATGTTTTGACCATTTCTTCCAATAATTTGATAGCCTTGAAAATTTTGATGGAATCAAAAAATGTTGAAAATATGGTTTCATTCCACATAACTTATGCATTTCTCATTATAATACAATTTTTTCAGTTGTATCTTATTGTGAACAAAGTAACCTGTAAATTTCACAGCTACTTTATATTTTAAAAGTATTTCTTTTATTATTTATGATGTTTCAATCGTACCTGTACGTCCTATAATTATATCTGGTCTTGCCATTGTAATAGCGATTACAATTATGATCTCATACTAATTAAATTTTCTATACTTTGTTTACGTGAAGGTTAGTTTGGTACATTACCTATATAATGTTTTGTCAAATCAACTATTTGAAGGTCTCTATCGAAAATAATAGTTGTCTTTTTTTATCTTTATTCTTAGAAAACCAGCCGAATTTCATATCATGACTATACACTAACATGTATCACAAGATATGATGCGCTTTCGAGAAATCCCGTTGACATAAAATTAACTAATATATTATTAACTGAAAGTACAAAATTTGAAAAACCTCTTCTTGAGGATGAACTCGTAAGAAACAGTAGGTTATGTAATTGCATGAATGATAAGAATGTGAAACAAAGTATGACATCGACTCCCAGGGGTTGTTTGACAACCCCCTCCAAATATAGTGGCGTAAACAGCAAGTTTATGGCCATCCTTAGCACGTTGTGCACACATCTGAAGGATAGAGATGCCTTCCCGACGACTCGCCGACCTGACGTCGAGGCGGAAAGTGAGACTCGAACGAGGACAGTACTCTCTTCCCAGGGAGACGAGTTGTTGGATAAAAATGTGGCATCCTTCTTCAGAGGGGTTTATCAGCCCTGTCCTTTTAGGTGGTTGGACCATCCAGCAGTTGTAGTACCGAGCTCGGAGGTCGTGTGGGGGTTTGAGTCCCCCATGCATGAGATGTCAGAGAGGACGTCCTCGCCTGAAATGTTTGAAATAAGAGAAATTATAGAAATGCATGTTAAAGTACTAACATTAGAGTCATCCAAAAGAAGTGAAACTAGTTTATACTTACATATTCCAGAGTCAGCAGCAAATGTTGGTAGTCACGAATACCAAGCTTCCTTATATCTAGCTGAGACCGACCTTCCTGTCGATCCCTCTGATGACGATGATACTTTTTCTGAACCGATTCCTGATGACGATGATACTTTTCCTGAACCGATTCCTGATGACGATGATACTTTTCCTGAACCGATTTCTGATGACGATCTTTATTCTTCAGACGATGAACCTGCCGGAAACCCTAGAAACGCTGAACAACCAGCAAAAAGAATCAGGAAATCAACCTTACCTGATGTATTTTCGGAGACCAGGGATGGAATATTGATGAAGAGAGACAATGTTGCTCATTTCTGGTCTGCCGATTTTAAATCGAGAACCCAAGTAACCCAAGAACTTCTAGATAAGGAGTTTATTAATATTGATAACCTTCCTGACAGACCTGAGTTAGGTGACATAATTATTTCAAAAAGAGGGAATTTTCATGTATTTACAATAATAGTCAAATTAAAGTCGGAGGACAGAATACAGTTTAATGATGCTCTTACAGGAATAACAAAATTAAAAGAAGCCATGGACTATTTTGATGTGAAAACAGTTAGAGTAGCTAGAACAGGAGACGGACTTGACAAATTACCGTGGGGTAACATAAAATCACATTTGACAAAAACCTTTCCTGAGGGTTATCATGTAACTCTCTGCTTAAATCAAATCGAGATCCCTCCAGTCGAAAGAAGAATAGAAATTATACGAGAGACACATGAGTCCGCAGTTGGTGGTCATAAGGGTGTCGTAAAGACGTACGGACGTATACGACAACAGTATTTCTGGGAAAATATGAAGACTGATGTTCAAAAATTTATAAAACAATGTATTTTATGTCAGAGAAATAAGTTAGTGCGAATTAAAACGAGACAGCCGATGGTTATAACTGATACACCCCAAGCGGCCTTTGAAAAAATTACTCTTGATATCGTTGGCCCGTTACCCATAACTAGTTCTGGTAACAAATATGTTCTAACTATACAAGATAGTCTCACTAAATATTCACTTGCGATAGCTCTGGCCGAAGCAACAGCTGAAAACATTGCTAAGATTTTTGCAGAAAACTTTATTTGTTTCTTCGGGTGCCCCAAATCTATTCTAACAGATCAAGGAAAAAATTTTACTGGATTAGTTATGAAAACACTTAGCGAAATTGTTCAAAATTAAACAGTTAAAAACCACTGCGTTTCACCCGCAAACAAACGGCTCTCTTGAAAGAAGTCACTTAGTATTAGTCGAATATTTGAGGCATTTTATAGACCAAAACCGGGATTGGGATTCATGGTTAAAATATGCGATGTTCTCTTATAATACGTCAATACACGAGGAAACCGGATTCACACCACACGAGTTAATATTTGGGGGCATAGCCAAAATTCCATCTAGTTTTATTCGTGAGATTAATTCACCGACCTATGTAGATTACTTGGGAGATTTAGTAATAAAACTTCGCGAAACACAATTAAAAGCTGCTGAAAATCTAGACAGAGCTAAATTCAAATCAAAGGAATATTATGACCGTCGGGTAAACCCTAAAAAGTTTTCGAAGGGAGATTGGGTATTTTTAGTAAATGACGCAAAAACCAACAAAGTATCCTAACTATACAGGTCCTTACAAAGTTACCGAAACCTGGAATAATGAAAATGTAACTATTCAATTGACCCCATCACGTACTAAAGTCGTACATACAAATAAACTGAAATTAGCATATCTGTAATAATATAACATAATTAGTAAGAATTTCTGAGTAAAATTTCATCATAATTCGACAAAAGATTCGATAAAATTATATTACCTGGTTAATGTCCACAATACTTCATAGCCTTGATTAAACATTTGCTAACATATAAACATCGTATTAAAAATCATAATGACTTGAGAAATACGTAGTCCTGCGCACAAAACAGAGACAGGAAACAGTACATTATAAACGTATATAACATAAACTTACGAGTATCTATATAAGGCTATAGCCTTAAGGTATACCTACATGTACTACGGCTAAACGTAAATATTATGTGTAACCTGAGTTAATACTTATTGTTAGTTTAAGTCATGAAAAATGATTATTCTCATTGTAAATGTGCGACTACGATTTAATAACCAGTAATAGTATTATTTATCGATAATCCTCTTGCAAAATTTATATTCCATTCGAAATTAGTTATTAGCTATCATTATGTATCATTATATACGCATGTGTACACGAGACAAAAATTCGACGAACAATATGTCGAATTTTCATTAACGGGGGAGGTGTTATGTCCTCAGTGGCCTCAGGTACCTCCACCTTTTAATTAATTAGTGAACTTGAGATATATAAATAGGCGCGCATTTAAATTTCATTTGAAATTATATATTAATACCTTACAAAATTTATTGCGTTTCATCAATATTTAGTCAATAATTTAAATAATAAATCGTCGTGGCACATAATTATTAAATTATATATTTTCATTATAAGAAAGTTTAAATAAATAGATAAATAATTCTTTATTTTGGATTCAGAGAAATATAAATACAGTTTGAGTGGTCTTGGAACGTTTCCTGTCACCCGATACTTAAAACCTAAACAAAACACACGCATAAAAATCATGAATAGGCCCTTGTTCTACAGTTAACTTGTTTTGTCGCTGAATTTTTGATTACTAGTTTACAAAAATGTTAATGCTTCATTAATTAATAAATTGAAATTTTTTTATTCAATGGAGTCATAAGTAAGAGATAAAACTTAAAAGCCGTAATTTCATCTTTCGTATTGACACTAAAAACTTGACGATTAACGCAAAATCACCATGGTGATAAAAAAAATGAAATAATTTGAATGGACGTAGTGCAGTCGATATGCGTACATATAAATATATATCAATTATAAATATAATCTACATTACATAATCGTACATCTTTTAATACATGTATATGTGTCGATTTATGCCAAATTACCCGAGAAATTAATATATATGTATAAATAACAATAATAATAGTAATATAAATAATGGAAAAATAACATGAATGCAAATTGCCAGGCTAAAATCTCTTGAATACGTTTTCTTTATCTATAACCCACGAGTAATTAAATAAATTCATTTCAGGTTGATTTTATTCAAAAATTAAATAATTATTCTTGGGGAGAGGATGATGAAGCGAGAGAATGAGTGTGAAAATATAAAAATAATAAATAAAATGTTATTATAAAAAAAAAAAGTAATTAATAGAAATAACGAATTTTGTTTCTTGTTACTTCTGATACTTTTTATCAAAAAATCTATTTTTCATAAGCAATAATTATTTATATCTAGTAAAAATTTTATTTACGGGATAGTCCGGTAGTGTAATAAATGAATTATTGTTTGAGTAATTAGCGTTTATTTAATGATAATAACGCAGTTGATTAAATGTTTTTCTTGAAGAGTGTCGAGACATAAATTTATTAATAAGTCAATGAAAAGATAGAATTAATAATTAAGTTAAGGATCTTCATCCCAAACAGTTTCCGTGAGGATTGCGATGTTATCTAGTCCTCGCATTGGCGCGTATTCCAGATTCCACATCAAATTAGTTAACACAACTGCAATTAAATTGTTTTTTAAAATAATTAGTTAATTAATAATAATTATTGTTTATGAAATTATGGGAATTTATACTGACGCATCTGTTACGTTTTGGGAAATTATCCCAAATTAATTAAAAATAAAAATTATTTTTAATTATTTAATTTTATCCAGGTTTAGCCTCGTTAGAGTGTCTATAGACCCCTGGTGGGCCGTGGTCGTCGATTATTTTATTAATTATTGATTTTTAATTGTTTTTCGCAATTTAAAAATATTTTCGATGCCGGTCCCAAATCCGTATAATTATTTTTACAATAACAGGTGAATGGTAGGAAAATCGGCAGGAAACCTGAAGGAACCCCGAACTGCTGTTGAGCGCTCAGAGTTATAGGACAGGGTGGAACAGCTGATAAGCGCTCGCCCCTGGGTGGTAGTAATGTTATGGACAGGCCATGGTGAAGGTGAAAATATTGGGGCTGCCAATCGGCACCCCAAAATAAGGTTGAATTAATTTAAGATTGTTATGTCCGATTTCGCTAACTTCGCTTACAGTCACTCATGTTGAACACTCCCTAGGAATAGATATTCCATTTTCTCTGAGAGAAACAAGGATGGGTTCAATGAAGTGTGACAAAACCTATTCTACCCATTCCTTTCCTTCTGTCTTTCATTCTATTATTCGTAAGTCCCCACTTATCGTCAGCTAAGATTGTTATAATGCGCACAATTAGCATTGACTTAAATTAAGTTCCGTCAACGGGACATCTCAAGATGCAACTCACCAAAAATTTATCCTTCCCCTAAACTCGAACCCCATGGTTGCGACGTTCAAAATTTTCAAGTGCAAGATCACTCTACCGAGCACCGGCTTGCATTGCGGTTTGTAGCTGAATTACCCCTCAGCAAAGAGTCAGTTATTAGGTACAGCAGTATCCTAAAATCTTTCATATTTAAAAAGAAATAAAACCGACCACGTCGCTTTTTATAATACAATACAAATCAATAAAATAAATCATTATTAAATCGCATCACGATAGAAGAAAAAAAAAAAGAAAAAGAAATTACAACAGTGAATATCAGTTCGCTTAATTCAAGCAATTATTAAATCGTGGAAAAAGAACATATTAAAATAAGAAATATTAAACGAATGTTTAACATAAAAAAATAAAAACACATTCCTTTAAAGAGTTTTATCTCTATTTCCTGAACAGGAAAATAAAGGAAATAGTAACCGAAATAAATTTATAAAAAAAAAAAATTAAGCGTTATTGGTTGTGAGTGATAAGTTAAGTGCTAATTCAAATTTGTATCTAAAATAATAATCAGTGTAAAACTCTGTGAAAATTTTTAGTGTAATTAATTAATGATTAAAATAATAAAGATATTCCTTTAAAGAGTATCACCTCTATTTTCTTTCAAGAAAATTGAAGGAATCTTTATTATCCATTTCGAGTTTTAATTTAAAAATAAAGAAAAAGCAAAGTGATAATAGCTGTTGGTGTATTATTAATAAAATAAGCTAAGTTATAAGTCACCACCTCATCCCTCACCTGGAGACTGCCGTCATCGAGAGCTAGCAGCCAATCCAAGGGTCTACAACGCGAGTATTATCTCCAGGAAAAGAAAATATATACATACATATATTTACTCATCAGCACAAAGGTAAGACCGTTACAATTGACCTCTTTTCTTTCTCTAACTTTAGCAATTTTTCCAATCAGTCTCAAAATCTTAAGAGGAAATAAGGACGCTATTAAAAATAAAATCGTGTTGACTGACCAAGCGCATTTTATATCCTTCTACTGTAATGATAATTCTATTTTAAGTAAACTAGAAATCCAAGAAAGTTCACATCGAAACGTATCCCAAAAATAAATAAATTAAGGCTTGAACTAAACATTTGAGCCGAAAATTGCATTGGTTAGTCCGAACGCCTAATCCACGCAACCAAATAAATAAATAAATAATAGTCGGACATAACAAGATTAATTATAATTTATTAATTACGGCTGGAGAGCAGAGGTTTGAGCTCCACGAGCTCTCTCGTCAGACTGACTATTTTGTCATTATAAAAAATATAATAGAGCCAACAGAGTTGGCGAAATGTTGACGCTGCATCTCAGGTTCCCTGTGAGAGAATCGTCGTGGCCCGGGTCTCATGCATCGTCATCTGTTTTGACTACCCGCGAGCCACGGTGACTCTCTTATCGTAACCGATTTCCGTTACATTGTATAAAATTATTTTATTAAAAATAATTAATTAAATTTAATCAATAAAATATTACGGGAACGTAACACATCTCTCCTCTAAGTAAGTCGGCAATAAGTTCTGGACAAGAACCATTACAGGAATTAATAGGAGTAAGTCGTAGTTGAGTAGCACCATGTAGCTGAGCTAGAGCTATCAGACCTGAATCGATTTCAACTCTCTTGTAGCTCGGACTGTTGTAATCCGAGGACATCAGAACCCAATTGAAGTGCGCCGGGAAAACGGTACTTGAGAGAACACTGTAAAAAATAATTTGAAAATTACAATACAAAAAGAATTGAATTTTCATAACTAGATATTTGAATTGTATTTTCAATAAAAAAAGCTTCAAATTTAATGTAAGTAATTTAATAATCAAGCTGGTATTTAAAATTAAGAAAAAGAATATGAATTTTCCCTGGCGGATCCGCTTACACCGTGTATTACGGAGTTAATTCAGTGTTAATACGTCTACCACTAAATATACACCTGAATTACACTAAATTTACACGGTGTGTTTGTGAAAATTTTACTAGGAGTATACACGTGATTTACACACATGTTTAACACCCAAATTACATCGTATGAACACCAAATTGCTATCCGTCACGACTTAGAGCCCACCGTGTATATACGGTGTAGCCACCGTGTAAATGTATGCAAAGTGCATACGCCATGAATACACCGTGGATACACTCTGCACTTGTGTCATTTCCGCACAGTGTATGCCTGGTGTACTGATTGTGTATGTACTCAGTATTCACAGTATATATACGGTGTACTTACAGTGTATAGAAGTGGTTTAAGCAAAGTGCAATTGCGGCCAACACGCAGATCATATAAAGTATTCACAATTTCCAAAATAATATGTTTGAATATATTAAAAAGTTTTAAGCATTATTTTTTGGCTGTTAACCCCATGAAATAGAAATTATAAAAAAAAACTGTATGTTGCAATATAAAAAATTCGTATTTTTAGTATAAAAAAATATATTTTTATTATATTATATTTTTTTTTATATCATCATACCCCGATGAAAAAAGTTTTTGTCTAATTATATATGATTATATATATGGGGCATTCCATGTCAAATCGTCCTACCAATGGATTTTGCATCTCTAATTTGGCTGAAATTGGGTCACTTTTTTGTACCCCTAGAAAAAGGTTTTTATAAATTTTTTCAAATTTTTTCATCCAGCCAATCGGGAGATATGAATTTTTTAAGATTTGGGGGATTTTATTTTTAAATGGCCATAACTTAGTGGAAAATTGTCCGATTTGGGTCTTTTTTTTTTCAAAATTCGTGTTTGTCGTTGAATGTTCTAGAAAATTTATACAAAAAAGTATTCATTATGAATTTGATGGTTTTTTCATTATTTTAAACTTAAAACAGCGATTTTAAGATTGTTTGTATCCTTCGATTTTTTTGAAAAAATTTTCAAAAATATTGCTCCTCAAAACACGAATTTTGAGCCTAGTCTCGTAATGGGATAATGGTGGGTTATAATTTTTTTTTAATTTCCCGCTAATAAAATTGAAAATTTTCTAACATTCGGGACGTTATTGGTTTCGGTCCGATTTCCGAAAACCGAATTTCTATCAGATCTTGACGTTTTGAGGTTCTAAGAAGCTATTCTGACTAATTTCACGATTGTGTCCGAGTGCATGTAGATGTGTATGTACGTCCGTATGTAAATATCTGTAACTTTTGAACGGATAAACCGATTCTGATCGTTGAGGTGTCATTCGGCGCGTCTTGTTAATATCTATAAACTGTAAAGATCCGAGCTTAATCGATATGGAGCGTTCGGAGATATTTCAAAAATAAAATTTTTTCAAAAATGTTTTTTTTTGATAACTTTTAATTTGCTCAATGGATTGATTCCAAAATCTAATCAGCTCTAGAACTTTATGAGCCGCGTCGAATGACACCTCAACGATCAGAATCGGTTCATCCGTTCAAAAGTTACAGATATTTACATACGGACGTGCATACACATCTACATACACTCGGACATAAT
>CAXHJT010000026.1:0-16324 GCA_964016945.1 Microplitis deprimator
TTTTGATTTTTTTTTTCAATCATCTATAGCTCCGTGGCATTGCAAGATATTAAGTCGCTATTAGGCGGAAATAACAGAGCAATCCTTCCTCTTTAAAAGTGCTTGTAGCTAATTTACGTTCTGTAACCGGCCTCACTGGTAAAAATCTTAAAGCCAATTTTTTCTCAAATTTCATGGGTTTTTTTTAATTTACTCGCAAACCACTAACTTTAGAACAAAATTGTACAGAGCTTTTTTTTTTTTATAGAAAATTCGATTTCCTACAGAAAAGGTCATTTGAGCCATTACCGTGGAGCTCCCTATCCAAAAATTCCCATAGAATCCACTCAACTGCGACAAAAACCGCATAGAATCCTATAGACTGTATTGGTATCTATGCGATTTTCGTCGCACTTAAATGGATTCTATGGGAATTTTTGGATAGGGCTAGTAGTTTCCGTCGATAAATCTAATTAAACATCTCAAAATTTACAAAATTGCTGTTTCATCCGAGATTTCAGTACTTTTTTATGAAATTATGACCGTAGAAACATATCATATACATGAATAAAATATGAAAATACATACTACACATTTATATGTAATTACAAAAAGTATGAAACAATTATCATTGTACTGCGAGAGGTAGTAATTGAAAAAGCTTCCGATGGTCAAACAAAGACATTTGGTGTAAGATAAGAAAAGATGGAGGTAAGTGTAATAGGAGACAGTTTCGTATTAATAGATATATTTTTGATGATATATTTACCAGTGTATATTATATATTTCTTCGGCCATAATTTTATAGAAAAATACTGAAATCTCGGATGAAACAGCAATTTTTTAAATTTTGAAATGTTTAATTAAATTTATCTCGGAAACTACTAGCTCTAAGGTAATGGCTTAAATGACCTTTTTTGTAGGAAAACAAATTTTCTATTAAAAAAAGGCCTTTACAATTTTGTTCTAAAGTTAGTGGTTTGCGAGTAAATTAAAAAAAACCCATGAAATTTGAGAAAAAATTGGCTTTAAGATTTTTTACCAGTGAGGCCGGTTACAATACGTAAATTAGCTACAAGCACTTTTAAAGAGGAAGGATTTCTCTGTTATTTCCGCCTAATAGCGACTTAATATCTTGCAATGCCGCGGAGCTATAGATAATTGAAAAAAAAAAATCAAAATTTACATGTTAATTAAATGGGAAAATTTCAAATTCATTTAGCGAGTATTTAAAATTAAATTTAAGAGCTCATCTTTGGTGAGAATTTTTTTTACATGTTTAGAACATTATTCCGACGATGGACCAGAAAAAAAATTGTCGTTTCAAACGAAGCACCATAATATATATATATAAATATATATATATATATATATATATATATATATATATATATATATATATATATATATATATATATACAGGGAAGTTGTTGATTTCAGCCTGATTTTCGAAAACCGAGTTCTGAACAGATCTCAATACTTTGAAGTCTATTCTATCTCTGATTAAACAACTAAATTCAACCGAATTAAAAATTTTAATTCTGTTATATTCTGTCGCATTCTGCAAAACAAAATTTAACTGAATTGAAAATTTGAATTTGAATTAAACAGAATAAAACCGATTTAAAAATTTCAAATTCGTTTTAATTCAGTTTAATTCGGATTCAGAACCAGAAATTGGAGAATCATTTTCGAATTAATCAGAATTAAACCGAATAAAATGATTTAAATTCGTTTTAATTTGGACGAATTCTGGTTTTCCTGCCGAATTAGACAGAATTCATTTTTAAGTTAGGTACTGAATTAATAGAATTTATCTGAATTAAATAGAATTAAAAATTTCATTCTGTTTAATTCGATCGAATTCAGTTGTTTAATCAGGGGTATGTAAATATTTTATAACTTCTGAACGAATCAAGCGATTTAGATCTTTTATGTGACATTCAAAACAGCTAATCAATTCCCAAATTTTCGAAGTTTTTCTATTCTGATAACTTTAAACATACTTTATGGATTGATTCGAAAATTTCATCAGCTCTAAATCTCAAAAAACCTGCATCGGATGCCACTTGTTGTTTTCTAAGAAACTCAAAGTCATTGGACTGATTGATTCTAAAATTTTATTAAGCGTTAAAGGCTGAAAAATTTCATCGCATGCCGTATTAAACATCAAAATCGGTTGATTAACTCAAAAGATAACGGGCGAAGAATTTAAAAAATAAAGATTTACCTCATTTTTCCGCATAACTCACAATCTAATTTATCAAAAGTTTCAATAATTATACCGGCTCTCCTGTTTAGAACATCTCATAGAATCCAATAGATTCTGATAAATTCCCACAGGGATTTTATGAGAATGAATGAGTTCTATGAGAAGTGTTATAGTTAAGTATAGGCCTTATACGTACAGCTATATAAATCTATCGGATTTTTTAGGTAGGGCTGTGCCTTTATAGTCTCTTTCGATCATTACATAATTTGTTGCAATTAGTTCATTAGTTTAAATAATATTAACAGCGAAAAAATGAAAAAATTACCTTTTTTTTTCTGTATTTTTTTCGGATGTGTCATATATTAACGATTCGGTCTTATTCATAACTCATTTAACTTACCATAATAACTTTTACTAATTTTTGTTTAAATACATTGATTTTATAAATTTTAAGCGGAAATAAAAATTTAAAAACACTCGATTATTGAATATTTTTGATTTCTCGAGTTTCCAAAGTTTAATATGAAATATATGTATGGTTATTTCTACATATCTCGGAAAATAGGAATGTAATTTTAAATAAAAATTTTTTTAGATTGTACACTGACCTCTCTGAATTCAAAATATAAAAAAGAAAATATTAATATACATTTGTTATTACCTAATGAGGTCACGTTATTAAGTTATGATTATTAGAACCGGATTTAAATCATTAGCAGTAGATTTCAATTCCAAAAAATTTGATAAAGTTTTATAGATTTTTATAAATTTCGAATTCTATAAAATAATAAACGATCATTTTTTCACCAGAAGTGATACAATACTGAGAATTTGACGATTTAATTGCAAGCTTACGTTTCAAATGTCTTTTTTAAAGATGTTCTGAAGTTCAATTAATTCGTCATTCAATTTTTGTTTCAGAAAAAGAAATATAATCAATCGGTTTCTTTATAAAATATGACTAAAAAATTAAATTTCACATTGATCGAAATGAAAAATATAACTTTCCATTCCGGGTATAGTCGAGTGGCACTTTTTTACTTTATTGTCAATGCGATACTTTCAGACTCTAGGAAGCTGATTTCGCAAAGCCTGAGAGAGAGGATTAAGGAAATAAAAAAAGCAAACATGATTGATCAAACACAGTATATTGGTTCTTAAATATTTTAATTAATTATAATATAATGTTAAGTTTAATAACTTTGTTAGCTATTGGAGAAACGTTTGACTTTAATTTATTATTGTATTTTTGAATTGTATTTACGTATTGATTAATTAATCACCGACCTCCTATGATCTCGCTTGAAAATAGAATTTGAATTTAGTGCTGTTTAAAACAGTACACGAAGAAAAATGAGAATCGAAAATACACAAAATAACAATATAAAATACATCAAATTTTATATTGCTAGTCTACCTAACTTGAAATAGACCACTTCTTTTTTTTCAAATTAAGATAATCTTGTAATAGAGTGCTTTTCAAGTTGTTCAATCTGATGGTCACCCCTTTAATTGTTGTTAATTAATAAGGGCACCACTGGAAGATAACACAATTTTATTAATTTAATTTCAATTCAAATTTATTAATATTAACAATTTTTTTAGATTTTATTTTGCACGTAAAAATTGCGTCTCCTGGAATTTTATCCGTTAATAGCTCATCAGTCTCGTCGACTTTATTTCTTTGTTATTAACGTGTCCCCTGTTTTTTTAACAACTAAATAAGCCCCCTGGACTTTCTATTTAGGTCAACTTGTTGGATCTTCTGGATTTTTTTTAATTAATTGAGTCCCCTCGCCTTTTATTATTAAAATGGAGTCCCCTGGATTTGACTCATACAAATACATTTTATAAAAACGCTAGTGCTGCTTCCAGTAGTTGATGGAGAGAAAAAATGAAAAAAATAAGAACAGTAAAAATAAAAATGGCATCTAAATTTTTCGTGAATAAAAACTTTTTACGTTTTTTGTTGATTGTAGTTAAACAAAAAGGATTCAGATAGTGATTTTCGAAAGGTTTCTCATGATAAAAAATTAAGTCTATAAGTCGTGTTTTTCGGAAGTTATCGTGTTTATACGAGTCCGAATACCGCAATTAACGCACCGAGGGCTTCGGACTAAATCCTATTTTTTTTTTTTTTAATTAATCTCATTACGAATCAAATAAACATTATATTGAAAAATATTTCTTAATAAATTACCTTTAAAATGGTAAATACTTTTAACAACTTTAGTATACTACAAAAGAGGTAGAAAGGATTTAAGTCAGTGAAAGAGCCGAAAGCGAAAAAGTGACAGTGAAGCACACTCAACGCTTTTGCGATTGAGGTGTGCGAATTATTAAGTGATCTTTTTTTTTTCAAATTATAATGAAGTCAAGAAAGTGAAACAGGTGATTTTCAAATGAACCGTTTTTATAGATAAAAGCCCAAATAATTAAATAAAATATGTCATTCGATGTGTAAAGTTATTATTTATCGAATGAAATGCTTCCGGTTCGGAAATTTCAATTTATACCCGAGAACGGCTCATTTGAAATTTCCATTTGCTTATGTAAGTGCAACAAGGACGGTTCGTTTGTTCACATGTGTGTGAGAAAGAGAATAGATGGCAAACCCTCTTAAGTTCAAAAACGAAAAGAATGGTGTATCAAGTCTGTATGGGTGAATATCCTGAAGTCTCAACTAAGTCTAAAATCTTTTATAGTTGCTACTGTTCAATGGTACTTATTTATGGAAAAAATGCGGAAAATCCAAAGAACAGCAAGAAAAATGAGGATCAAAAGTGTACCAATTTTTATTATGCTGTCAATCAAACTTGAAACAGGCCGATGAGTCTTCCGAAAATTGTTATGCTAATAAAAACTTTTTTAGCAGTTGAACTTTTCTATCCACGTGAAGCGATTTTCTAATTTACAAAATTTATAATTTAATTTACAAAAAGTTGCCCAAAATTATTAAAAATAGATCAAGTTTAAGAAAAACAAAAAATGTATGTCAATTAATAAAAATCAAAATAATTAGTTTGTTTTCACGAAAACCGAAAGATGTAGTTTAATTTTAGAATAAGAAAAAAAATTCCTAGCTTATTCATTTTACTACGACTGAAAATTTTCAGTTGTCCAAGCTTTTTTTTTTTTAAATATGCGTTTTTTGTCGCTGATGTCTGAGGTACAAAAAGACTGAAATGGCAACTCTATACAGTCAGCATCATTATAAAAATTGGTTGGTATTTTATCCTCATTTTTCTCTGTGAAGCCTATCAGAAGCTTAATATTTTGGCATAAAATACCTTGTTCATTCAGCTAGGTTTCTCAAAAATACGCTCTTTCCAAAAAGAGTTTTTTCATTCTATCATTTTCAAACAACTCTATTCCTTGATTAAAATTTGATCTTTCAAAAATTTCAAATGCTAAGCCAATAAAATTGAAAAAAAAACTCTACTGTAAGGAAAAAAACAGCTCCTGTAGTAAGATAAGCTATCCAAAACTTTCTCAATAATAAATACAATCGTGCATTGCTTGAATAATTTAAAGAAAATTTTATAAACATATTATTAATCGAGATAAAATGTTATGATTAATAGTGAATCAATTGTACCGGATAACAAAATACAAACAATGAAACAACGAAATTCAAACTAGCAGATTCCATAATCCAGAAGGCATTCCATTTTATTTGATTGTCAAACAACTCTAATTTTTATTTATTCATTTTAATCGTCAGTCGTTTTACAGATAGTTTGCATCATTCACTTCTCTCTAATTATTTGTTATGTGAAGTATAAATAAAATTTTTACTTACTTTACTAAAGTACTTTAAATTTTAATTAATATTATCATTCATTGGAGAATAAATTCTGCAGTCAATTTATAAATGAACAATAATCATTATTTAATAATTTTTCGTAATTAAATAAAAATTTTTATTTACTACAATGGTTTAATTAAAACATAGAATATTTTAATTGCGTAGACAATAGAAAATAACAATCATTGATTAGGTTATGTTTTACGAAAAAAACGAGAGTTGATAAAATTACTTCCACAATATATTTTTGTGGTTCTACGATGTTATGATAATAGAGAACAAATTAAAGTTTTTTACTTCTCTTACGCGACGTGCTAAAGAGAATATCACATAGAGGGCATCGTAGTAGAAAAGGTATTGCGGGAAAAAAATTAATTTGAAATGTGATGATCTGTTATAGAAATGGTTGTACAATTTTCATCCCAAAAGCTAGTTTGTACAAATCGTATGAAAAGTAAAAAATTGTTGGATATCAGACTTGTATACGATAATTAAAGTTTGAAAGAACTAAATGTTTTAATAATAGATTGACGATAAGTTATGAGAAGAATTTCAGAGTTGGGTGCAGTATTATTAAGTCATATGACTAGGTGCGATGACACAACATTGATGCCAACTGATATAGAGCGATGTAAACTGTATGGTTTTTTGCACGACTCATGATTAGAAGCATCAGAGTGTGCTTTACGATCGAAAAATTTATTATAATATAAAGATACTGTAAAACCACCCTGATAGCCACACCTTACCCTGCAAGTTCTGCAGTGAAACATTTTCGGCTAACTTAACGAGAAAGTTTCTGGTAAGCTTGGCTGGATAATACTTTCCTTTAAATTGACTTCAGAATCGGCAGTAGCTTGAATGTAACTTGACAGAAAAACTTGCCGTCAATTTGAAGTGAAACTTTCAATCAACTTAACGTCATTGTCTGACAGTAACACTTGCCTTGATTGCCAAGTTCGCGAGAAACTTGCAGCCGCAACTGAACACCAAGTTGGCCGCCAACAGTTAGTCCCTCCAAAGTTGATAGACATTTTCTGAGAAAGTTGGTGGCAAAAGTTGCTTGCAAAAGTTGGCAATCATAAGTTGACGGTAAGTTTCCTTTCAATTTTCTCAGAAACTTGCATTCCAGTTGCAGCTCCATACTGGCGCCAACTTTCTGAGAAAGTTGGTGGTAATTTGTAGCCAAAAGTTGCAAAAGCTAAAGTTATCGACAACTTGTCGTCAAGTTGGTCGGAAACTAATGAATGACCAACTTTTTCACGATCAACTCGTGCTATCAGGGTGTAGTCAAATTGAATTCAAGTTACAGACAGTTTACTGTAAACTTAAAGGTAACAGCTTGCTCTCCAACACTTACCTTTAAGGCTGGGCCGCACCTAACGAAATCCTGAATTTAAGAATTCTAATTATTTATTAAATAATTGTCATAACAGCAATTTTCTTAGCTTCCGACTAGAAGCCGAAGACGAACTTCCTCGGAAGATTTTCATCATTCGAGTCCCATAAATATTCCAAAAGTAATTAGAATTCTTAAATTCAGGATTTCGTTAGGTGCGGCCCAGCCTTAAGTTACCTTTTAGAATACGGCAGTACCCTCATAGCCACTTTAGCTTGAAATTGACGGTAATTTTATGTTGAAATTACCTGAAATTTGCTGCCCGAATTTGTCGACAATGTAAAAGCAAAAGTTGAAAATAAAAATTTGCGGTTAATTTTTCTTTAATTTAAAGGTAACGTTTTATGAAAAAAAAAAAAAAAGTCGGTAATCTTCATTCTTATATCATTTCAGAAGGTAAGCAAATTTATACATGAAATTGTCTACAATTTGACGATAAAAAAATACTTAACAAATTTTCAAGTCAAAGTAACAACAAATTGACATAAAATTGGCCTGAAAATTTACAACTTTTTTCTAGTCAACTTTTGAAGTGAACTTGCATTCTAATTCGGGCAGTAAATTTACGTCAAATTCAATAGCAAGTTGCATACAAATTGTCGTAAAAAATGGAAAAGACTCAAGTTGAAGGAAATTCGACGAAAAATTCAAAAAAAATTTTGGAAAGTAAACTTTTGCTAAAGCAAACTGTGCTATTAGGGTATATATTTAGAACAATTTAGAGTATGGCTATCAGTGTGAGGATTCCTGAACAATTCTGGCTGTTTAGGTTGTTGTAAATCAGCCTTCTAGTCCGAAGTATCGCTGCTGTCGCAAATATATTTTTAGCACATCTTATACATTACCATGCTAGTTTATACTTTCATAAGATATTTAATATTGAAGAGTGTATAGAGATCACTGATTGGTTGCATGCCATGACTACGGTCGGAAAAGTTAGGATAAGTGAACGTGGTGATCACATGTGACAGTAGTGTGTTTCGTGGTGTTTTCTTATTTTTAATAATGGTTAATAACGTATATTAGACAAGTTATTTAATAACAGATAACAGAATATATAAGTAAGTATTTTCAATTTATTATTTTTATCATAATTACATTGTTTTATATTCGTTCATTATTATCTAACAAATAGAAGGTTATTTATATTGTTCAAGTAGATGATAAATATGTAAGGAAGCAGATTGCGGTTAGTGTGCATTAATAAACTACCCTGTTTTCGTAGTTTTCTGTTGAAATATATTACCGTTAATTAAGTATTAAAATAATATTTCAAATATAAGTTTTGTTTATTGTTTGTTAACATCCATGGTGTATAGATGTTACTCATTTATTCTAGTAAATATATAAGCTAACATGAGAGGTGTGGCGTCTCTTGAGTAGAGTAAATTTGAAATTTTAAAAGCGAAAAGTTAATAATATGACGAGTTATTTATTTATCACGATAAATAATTTCTTATTTACATGTATTATTACATCCTAATTTTTTCTTGTTCCACTGCTCTTGTTTATTCTACAATAATTTTAGTTATCAAGTAGATTTAAATACAACGTGGTATCGATAACAACTAGTGAGGTTAGAATAGAAACGCTCATTAGTTAAGAATAAAAGATATAAAGTAGAAAATGCAAAAATTGTTATTAATATTGATAATAGATCATTTATTTAAATCAAGTTTCCATATCGATGTTCCTTTCAATTAAATGAATTGTTTTAATTGTTAATTCATTAGATTTTGTAATAAATGAAAATCATTATAACTAATGCTGTTTATTTATATTTCTTTTTTTTATTCGTTTTCCGAGTTAGCATTCCTTGTTTTAGAGTTTCACAAAGTCAAACACGTATATATAGATCTAACAATCAACCAAACCACTGATTATTATGATGCTGAAATTAGCCAACGTCTAATAATTGTTGGATTTTTTCACAAACGATAAATTATGAAAAAAAAAATATTTAATAAAATTGTACCTTTAAATTTTTTAATTTTCTACATGTGTCTATTTTACTTTTTTTTTTTTTTTTTTTTAAATAAATTGTTGAAAAAAAAACTCGGAATTAATGTCTTGTTAATTGTCTGCTAATTTCAGGGTCATGATTTATTACGTTTCATTTTCCCTTAACTTTTTCAAATTTTAAAGTATAAATTTGAATAATAATTATTATAAAAATATATATTTCTAACTTAGAAAGGTGTTGAAAGAATGAGGCTGAAGTTAACAGACAAAAGAAAAATAAAATATTTGACAGCGGATATCTTTTAAACAATTTGAATTATAAACAATTAAATGAATGGGATAGAATTATATTGAAATAAACTAGAAATACTAGTAATTTTTTTTCTTTTTAGCTCACTGTTTTGGATTTATTCAAAAGCAAAATTTTTAGCAAACTAACCTGCTGAGTATGATTTAATGTCGATTTCATTAAATGATTAACATTTACAAAAAAATTCCAAATGCTACTATTACCGCGGACCTTGAAGAGACTAGTAACAATTACTGCGCATCAATTACCGCGGATGTTACAATTACTGTGTGACAATTACTGCGGAATCCGATGAAACAAAAATCAATTAAATAAATTATGAAAGCAAACGTTTGATAAAAAAGAAAATTTTTTTTTTTTTAAATACATTTTTAATGCATGCGTATGAATTTTGGTATAGTTAACCAATACAACTAATATTATGAGTGATGTAAGAATATTTGATTTAATAAATATCATTATTATTTATTTTCTTTACAGTTCTGCAATACTTTTGCCTCTTTGTGCTTCTTTCACCGCTACTATTAAATTTCCATGTTTAAAATTACACTTTTTTTTTTTTTTTTTACTGATTACTTTTTTAACTTTTTTTTTTCGTATTTTTAGAATTTGATTGAGTTTTTGCTATTGTGATTGTTTTAGTACAAGACAAACAATGAGGTGTATTAATTTTGAAGTTATGAATGATTATATTTTAACCACGGCAATTGTCGCATGCGTCTAAGATACTGCATATGTTTCTATAACCGTGGAATCGTAATAACACCGCGGTAATACTGACACACTGCAAAAGTTGGTGACAATTACCGCCGCAGTAAATTAAAAGTCACAATTGATTAAAATTCAATGCTTACTAAATTTTCGATTATTAAAATTTTCGATTATTATACTCTTACTCTGAAATGCCATACATATAGGTATCAAAGCGTTAATTCATAAAAAATACATATCATTTAAACCTACCGTTGCACACTGGCTGCAAGAAAATGATATTTTTTCTCAAAACGATCAATCGGCTTTCAATAATTTACAACAAACTAAAGAATTAAATTTCATACCGAATCGTTTGTTGACTGCATTCTTGAAATATTAAATTTATTGCTGGATTTTTTTTAAAATTACAAAAAATTATGTATCATTCATTTATAATATAATGAAAAAAATCCGTGGTAATACTCATATCCGCGGTAATACCCACACTTACCCTAATTGGAATTTAAAAATCACTCTTGTATTTGTTTAAGCATATGTAACAAAGCTTAAACAAGTAAATTTAAAATATAAAGTGACTGTCAAAATTTTTGTTTTAATCTCAAGTGGCACCAAAAGAAAAAAAAATTGGCAGACTTTTTTTTATTCAAGTCAAATTTTAGTTAATATTTAGATTTTTTTTATTTAATTCTTATTTTGTTAAGTACAAGTGATCTTTGAAACATTTTTATTTTTTTATGTGGTAAAAAAATATCAAGATTCCTTTATGAAATTTTTGCCTTTACGTTTGTAATTAAAAGAATGTTTATAATTATGGCTGGAATTATTATTTTTTATTAAATTATATTTCATTTTACAATTGCTAGAATAGTAAAAAGCACTACAAATGTTATGAGTCATAACATTTGTAGTGCTAATCAAAACTAACTTATGACAGTTAAAATTTTTTTTTTTTTATTGATTATGTATATGAGGTAAAAGCACCAATTATTGACACTATAAGAGACACGATTATTATCTCATTTTTTTACCATATTACCGATTAATTTTATTGAATTTAGATTTAACGGTGTCTTAATTAATCTTTTAACTAATCAAATTCATGCATTTTGATAATAATAGATTAGATTTACTAATTAATTTCAAGTAAATAACCAGGATACACCAATTATTGACAGGTTAAAAACTCGACTGGTTTAACTAATGACATGCTGTTGCTCCAATTATTGACACCCATAATGCGCATGCGTCATTAATATGTCGAACTAAATGTAAGGAATAAAGTCTTCAAATAATTTTTAATTTATTAATTATTATCCATTTAATTGGACAAATTTCAATCACGAAACTATTCAAAATATTTTTTAATCAAACGAAAATTAAAATCGATTAATCACATTTTGTATAAAAATTCAATAGAAAATAGATGACAGCGTGGGTTCGCCGGAATTGTCGTTTAAGTTTGTGACAGACTTATGTTTAAAAAAAGAGACATTACGGCGCTGTCTACTAACATGTCAATATGAGATACAACTTCAATATAACGTACTAATTATTGACATCCACTATTTTAAAATTAAAAATCATAAAATTTACTATAAATATATCATATTGTTAATTTTTCATATTTTATTTCTTTATAAAAGAAAAAAAGTTGATGTGATTAGATGGAAAAAATAATTAAAAATCATCGTTTTAAAAGATTGCTTTTCTAGCCAAAATAGTTAAGAAAATTGACGCTTAATAATAATAATAATGATGATGATGATGATGATGATGATGATGATGATGATGATGATGATGATAATAATAATAATATTAATAATAATAATAATAATAATAATAATAATAATAATAATAATAATAATAATAATAATAATAATAATAATAATAATAATAATAATAATAATAATAATAATAATAATAATAATAATAATAATAATAATAATAATAATAATAATAATAATAATAATAATAATAATAATAATAATAGTAATAGTAATAGTAATAGTAATAGTAATAGTAATAGTAATAGTAATAGTAATAGTAATAGTAATAGTAATAGTAATAGTAATAGTAATAGTAATAGTAATAGTAATAGTAATAGTAATAGTAATAGTAATAGTAATAGTAATAGTAATAGTAATAGTAATAGTAATAGTAATAGTAATAGTAATAGTAATAGTAATAGTAATAGTAATAGTAATAGTAATAGTAATAGTAATAGTAATAGTAATAGTAATAGTAATAGTAATAGTAATAGTAATAGTAATAGTAATAGTAATAGTAATAGTAATAGTAATAGTAATAGTAATAGTAATAATAATAATAATAATAGTAATAATAATAATAGTAATAATAATAGTAATAATAATAGTAATAATAATAGTAATAATAATAGTAATAATAATAGTAATAATAATAGTAATAATAATAGTAATAATAATAGTAATAATAATAGTAATAATAATAGTAATAATAATAGTAATAATAATAGTAATAATAATAGTAATAATAATAGTAATAATAATAGTAATAATAATAGTAATAATAATAGTAATAATAATAGTAATAATAATAGTAATAATAATAGTAATAATAATAGTAATAATAATAGTAATAATAATAGTAATAATAATAGTAATAATAATAGTAATAATAATAGTAATAATAATAGTAATAATAATAGTAATAATAATAGTAATAATAATAGTAATAATAATAGTAATAATAATAGTAATAATAGTAATAATAGTAATAATAGTAATAATAGTAATAATAGTAATAATAGTAGTAATAGTAATCGTAATAGTAATAGTAATAGTAATCGTAATAGTAATAGTAATAGTAATAGTAATCGTAATAGTAATAGTAATAATAATAATAATAAGTTAAAAGCTATTAAAAATTTTATTTTATTTATTTCTATTCTAATATAGTAAAATTTACTAAACGGGAGAGTAAAATTTACTAAATGGAATAGTAAAATTTACTAAACGAGATAGTAAAATTTACTAAACGGGATAGTAAAATTTACTAAACGGGACAGTAAAATTTACTTATCTGTTAATGAATTTTTCATATCAATCAAAAGCGTTCCAAGATTACTATCTAAATTTAGTAATTATTCTCATATTTTTTAGTAAATTTTACTATATTTTTTTCTCCGTGTACTCAAAATTTGTATCTAAAATTGATAAACTATAAAAAAAAAAAAATTGTTTTTCTCGTATAGCACTTTAGTAAGCATAATTTATTTTTTTACAGACTTCTCTTGACGACGATAAAATTTCATTGTGGTCATGGAAACCGATTATTTAAATTTTCACGATGAAGAACACTTTCCTGAATTTTCCGTCAATCTTGATCAGGTAAAGTAATAATAATAATAATAATAATAATAATAATAATAATAATAATAATAATAATAATAATAATAATAATAATAATAATAATAATAATAATAAGAATAATAATAATAATAATAATAATAATAATAATAATAATAATAATAATAATAATAATAATAATATTTATAATATTTATAATAATGTTTTTCTAGTATAACTTTTCCGCTGATTCTCATAAACTACACATGGTTATTGATGATGACTTTGATTATATCCAGAGTCAACGAGCACCTGAAAGTTTTTGGGAGGTTGAACAAGAGTAAGATATTGAATTTTTTTTTTCTTTTTTATTCTTAATTCTGAAAGTACTTGACGACAGGGTATACTATTAACACTATTAGTTTATTAAGAGCCAACGCGAAGTATGCTATAAATTGAAAAAATGGATAGTTAAAATTCATTTTTTTTTTTTTCAAAGTTGCTTATACAGTCAATTTTCCATCATATTCTCATTACAGATCGTTACTATACAATTTACAGTAATAAGAATTATTTATATTCTAATAACTGGGGACCTCAAAAACAAAAATTAACATTTTTATAAATGATTACTAACATTTTTATTGTAGTATCTGATACAAAATACTATAACATCTATCTGCATTATCTATTTGTACTGATACATTTTTCTTTTACTGCTAAATGGTATGTTTTCTTGACAATCTTCATCAGCTCTTTTTATCTCTCTGTGTTCTAAAATATGCACGATTACATTAGTGACATGTTTTAAATCCATTGAAGCATAATTTAAATTTTTGTGATTAATTGAATGTGTTCAAAAATGATATCTATAACAATTTTAGAAGGTTCAGTTGTAGATTTTCGTGAGTATATAAAATTTAGTTTAAATAAGGTTAGTAATGGTTCTTTTTAAATTGTAGGGCAGATTCTAATTTTAGGAGATTTTAAAATATTACATAAATAAAAGATTTTGTAGATTTGAAAAAAATGAGGAATGTAGGATGATCGTTATAACATTAAAATTTTATTTTTTTTTGAGTTAGAAAAAAAATGTTTTTTTACGATACGATTTTTTCCTTAGGAGTAAAAAATTCATTAAAAAAAAAAAACATTTTTTTTTGCCACAACTTTTTTGCAAATTATGTATCGAGCTCAGATGAAGCGTGTTTTTATCCCCTACAAGAATACGTGCATATATATTAGGGTGACCCGAAAAACTGACTATTTTTTTTTTTTTTTTTTTGAGTCTCGTATGAAAATTTGTTGATTTAAGATGTTTTAAGAAGCCTCTCCAAAAATCAGTTTGCTAAAAAATTTATAAAAGGTCGCTCACGAATTTTGAAAATATCAGAAAAGTCTGAAATTCTGATTTTTTGTTTCTAAAGTTTTTCTTTCTCGTGGCAGCAATAATTTATATTTGCAAAATCATGATTATGCTGAAAATTTCAGCCCAAAATTTAAATATTTAAACGGCGCTCAAGAATTTTGAATATTAACTGATAATATGGAACTAATACTTTGAATTAGTTTTTGTATTTTTTTTATAACTCAATTATTGTCATTTCACAAAAATATAACTTTTGCATAACCAAAAATATACAAGACCGTCTTAAACAATAAAATTGGGTAAGTTTTTAATAAGCAAAAAAACCTAAAAATTGAATTAAAAAACGAGTGAGCCTCATAGACATAACGTCACAATCAGTGCTGCCAGAACGTGCGATATTTTTACCCCTTCCAGAGGGCCGTGCGCGCGATGCACACACGCAATTATGTCTATCGGTGTGTCGGGAAACCGAAAGAAGCCGAGAGAAACCGAGCGCTGTAAACAATCGGAGGAGAAATGTTGCTCCCACCATGCGTCGTTTCGTACCCGCTTAGAGTTGCGTGTTCAAATCCGCACTCGAATTTGATTTTTTTTTTTTTTATTATTTTTTAACGTAATAAATTTTTAAATATTTATTTGTTCAAATTTTTTAATTAATTGATAATTAAAAATTTATTGAACTAATTTAAATGGCTATAAAATAGATAAATAAATATTAAAACATAATCCTCTCATTGTACTTTTATTTAATAATAAATTTTAGATTATTAATTGTAATTTTAATAAATAATTATTATTAAAAGTCATTTATTATTAATATTAGTTATTAGTTTTAAATGTTACTTAGAGTTTAAAATACAATTTTTATAAAAGCTGTTGCATTGAACCGTTGTTCTGATTCTGTGGACGTGCGACAATGTTTTTGTTTCAGGAGCTTCAAGTCGTGTGTTCACAACCGCGACTGAGTCGAATTTTTTTTTTTTAAACTACTTAATAATTAATTATTTTCTAATTATCTTTAACTAATTTTTACAAAAAAACTTATCAATATTATTTAAATAAATAACAAAACGCAATTTTTAGACATTATTTATCGTTTTTTATCATTTGTATACTACTATCCGTAGTTCTAATGGTTAATTTATTATTATTAATAATTTAATTATATATAATAATATAATTATATATTATTTATAATAAATATTAGACTTAATTCTTACTTGAAGTCTAAGATACGACTTTTAT
>CAXHJT010000027.1:0-13586 GCA_964016945.1 Microplitis deprimator
AAAGAAATGCCGATGTATCATAAGTATTGTGCAATATTTGAAGCTTTAATTAATTTATTTATTTTAAGAAGAAAGTAAAGCCTTCAGCTCTACTTCCACCTGATTCTAGTCTGCTATTTGAAGCTTTAATTATTTTATTTATTTAATAAGAATGCAACAGCTTTAAGCTTTGCAATTTAATATTAATTTTATTATCATTTAAAAAATTGTTAACGTTCTTTGAGTTTTCGGGTTTATATTATGGTTGATAGGCCTCTGGGGGACCCACCATAAAAAAAAACGGGAACGCATCATGATACACAGTGCCTCATGGGTGATGTGGAAACCTATGTCATTAGAATTATCAAATTAAAGAAAAAAAAATTCGAATTAAAAAAAAAAACTGATTTTTGGTCGCGGAATCGAACACGCGAATCTGCGAACGTGATGCCAAAATGATAGCACGCGTCCATTGATCCGACACAGAATTATAAGACGTGAAGTAATATAAAAGTCGTATTTTAGACTTCAAGTAAGAATTAAGTCTAATATTTATTATAAATAATATATAATTATATTATTATATATAATTAAAATATTAATAATAATAAATTAACCATTAGAACTACGGATAGTAGTATACAAATGATAAAAAACGATAAATAATGTCTAAAAATTGCGTTTTGTTATTTATATAAATAATTTTGATAAGCTTTTTTTGTAAAAATTAGTTAAAGATAATTAGAAAATAATTAATTATTAAGTAGTTTAAAAAAAAAAAATTCGACTCAGTCGCGGTTGTGAACACACGACTTGAAGCTCCTGAAACAAAAACAGTGTCGCACGTCCACAGAATCAGAACAACGATTGAATGCAACAGCTTTCATAAAAATTGTATTTTAAACTCTAAGTAACATTTAAAACTAATAACTAATATTAATAATAAATGACTTTTAATAATAATTATTTATTAAAATTACAATTAATAATCTAAAATTTATTATTAAGTAAAAGTACAATGAGAGGATTATGTTTTAATATTTATTTATCTATTCTACAGCCATTTAAATTTGTTCAAAAAATGTTTAATTATCAATTAATTAAAAAATTTGAACAAATAAATATTTAAAAATTTATTACGTTAAAAAATAATAAAAAAAAAAAAAAATCAAATTCGAGTGCGGATTTGAACACGCAACTCTAAGCGGGTACGAAACGACGCATGGTGGGAGCAACATTTCTCCTCCGCTTGTTTACAGCGCTCGGTTTCTCTCGGCTTCTTTCGGTTTCCCGACACACCGATAGACATAATTGCGTGTGTGCATCGCGCGCACGGCCTTCTGGAAGGGGTAAAAATATCGCACATTCTGGCAGCACTGATATGGGATATGGTTTGAGATTAAAGTTTGGGGTAATGATAAAGTTTGAGTTTGTTTACAGTTTTGGAATTTTGAGTATGTGGAGAAGTCAGTGTTACCTTGGAGCGGGACTTGAATTTGTCACCCGGTAACATCTGATGATAGAACCTAGTTCTATCCCAATGAGATTTCTTGGTTAATTGCAGAGGTCTAGCTGAAATGCTAGCGCTCCAGTATATAAGGAATTTGACGAATGCAGGATGGGATCAATTTTGAGTTTTGGTTTGGCAGGCCTCAACAGTAATTTTGTGACCGTTGCTGTTGTGGAAGCCGTTTGGTCATTTTTAATTGTTTTAGTCTGACAGACCTCAGAGGACAATCTATAACAACTTTTACCGCCGAGGAAGACATAGGTCACTTAGTTTATAAGTTTTACGATCCCAGCTGAATTTTGTTCCAGGAGAGCAACTACCAAGGATATTCATACTCAAAATCAGTCAGTGAGTACTTTTGTGAGGTACAAGCCTCCAGTTATCGATACTGTAGAGTTTAAGGTTTGATTATGAGTTTAGAATATAGAGGTCAGTTATTGATAATGATAAAATTGAGTTATGGGTTTTGAATATTGAGAAAAAAAAGTCGAAGGGAGACCTTCGAAGAGCACGGACGTGAGCATTGGTCTCGAGTCGCTCGGAGCGAACAGACGTGTTCAGTAATGGCACTACAGTTTATGTCATTGCGGAAAGCTACAGATTAAGATAATTGTTACAGAAGTATTATTTTAAACAGTGTAAGACGTTACTTGATATTTTATTCATCAGTAATCAGGTATGAACTAATTATTATAATTATTAATAATTAATTGAGTTCGAATCAGAGTCTTGAGATATCATACTACTGTTTAATTAAAGAAAAGATGTAAGATCTGAGAGAATTATGAGAATATTGTTACAGTTTAGAGTCATGTTCACGATCTACTTGTTAATGTTATTTTTATAAAATAATTATAAGAAATATGTTTGGTTATTGAACGATTTGTCGTCTAATTAACGTCCATATGAGACCCATGTACGTTAGTTTGACTAATTTGTTAAAGAAAATGTTCTAGAGTATCGTTTTTATAAATTATTGTTCTAGTTTACCGAATATTATTTAATTATTGTTTCACTCTGTTAATTACTTAATTTATAATGTATTGATACGCATCGTTTAGATGCCACTTTACCTTTTTGTTAAGATTAATTTTTATTATTATTAGATTCAGTATTTTGATATAGAGTAAAATTATTAGAATTATGCTACAGTATTTTGTTATTGTTAAATGAAGATTTTGAGATTATTTGTTGTTCCCTGGCGGATTTGAATCACGGTGGAAACACCCTGGGAGTGGAAACATGGTGGAATCACGGTGGATCCAGGGTGGAAACACGGTGGGTTTGTGCCATTTTATCACATGTATACTCGGTGATTCCACGGTGTACCCACCGTGGTTCCACAGTGGTAACACGGTGTACCCACGGTGATTTTACAGTGTACCTACCCTGATTCCACAATGTACCCACCCTGATTCCACGGTGTACCCACCGTCATTAAACGGTATATTTTTCGTGATTCCAAAATTCATTCATGGTAGTTATCAAGTGATTACACGGTGTCTTTGAGGTGATTACACAATCTATTCACGGTGACTACAAAGTATATCTGCGCCGACGATATGAAAATTTTCTAAAAAATTGGATATTATAGAGCGATGCTAGGATGTTCAATAACAAATTTTTTATGGATTTAATCTTCAAGATATACTGAATTTTGTTTAAAACAGAATACTGGTTCGAATGCAACGAATTAGATCATGAAAATTTTCTTTTGAGAGTTAAATCATATATATGTTTACTACATGCAGCAGGGTATCCTGAAATTTTCCTTTAAATTTATGATGATTTTTGAAAAACTCGTGAAAAAATTCGACGTAACCTATATTTAATCCAAATGAACGTTAAAGTAAAAAATGCCCGGCTGAACGCGATTTTGAAAGCAGTCATTAATTTCAATTTATAATCTATGATAAAATAATTTGATACATGATAGTTTAATACATTTAGATTTACAAATAATTAATTATCAATAATAATATTTTTAATTATAATTTTTTTTTTTTTTAATTATAAAGAAACATATTAAACAATTAAAGTGAGTGACTAATAGTACTGAGCGGGTATAGGGGCTTTTACTTTACATATACCCTAGTTGCATGAAATATATTCTGGAATCACTCTGGAATCAGAGTCAGAATGGAACAATACTGATTCCGGCGTGATTCCAGAACGGTTTCATGCTCTTTTTGAAGTATGATACCAGAGTGAAATCAGGCTGAAACCAGAGCATATCTAAATTATTCTCAGAATGAATTCAGAATAAATCCAGAGCGAATTCCGAACAAATCCAACGTGAGCCCAGAATAGAACAAGTTTGTTACCAGTGTAAAACCAGAATGTTTCCAGAATAAATTTACTGTGCTCTTTGCAGTGGATCCACAATATGACCAGAGTGAATTTAGAATGGGCACAAAGTGTTTTACGAATGCCGTCAGAGTGTATCTAGAGTTAATTAAGAGTTTAAATTCTTAGTGGGCCTATATTGAAACCAGTGTTACATTCTGGCTTATCTATTATCAGACAGAATAATTTTTTATTTGACCAGGTTGACGTCGTTAGGGTGTCGATAGACCCCAGGTGCGTCAGCTGTTGACCTTCTTTTATTTTATGCAAAAAGTTTTATTGACGTACCATGGTGGAGATTATGGGCCCCACAAGTCGGCCCAATTTAATAAGTGGAAACCTAAACATGCAAACCTTCTCAATAAGACAATTTATAGATAAATTGAGAAAAATATAGATAGCCCGAACTGGGAATCGAACCCAGACCATGTCGGTATCGCGCCGAGTGTTTTTTTTTGCTTCAACCTTTCCGCCTCAGCTGGGGCATAGTCGTCCCTGCCGGTGTCCTTGAAATGGGCCTCGGAGTAATACCCGTAGCGAGGGTCGTGGAACGGGATGGTCCCAGAAGGTGGTGTTCGCTGGCTCACGTCAATAGTTGGTAGCGGCGTTCCACTGCTGATACCCGTCCAGAACGTGGGTTGACCTTGCGGTTGATGGTGTTTATTGGACACTTCACTCAACTCCGACACCACGATACCCGACTTTGGAAACTCTTTTCGAACGACCAACGTCACCGGATCGAGGAGGACTTCCTCGGCAACGATCTCTAAGCGGGGACGTTGGTGAATTGAGCGACCGAGATCCTCGTGGATCGTTCGTAATACGCGACGTAGCTGAGCCTTCTTGCCTGACCTTTGGCTTCTTGGCATGAATTTTTTTGGATTCGGAAAAGAAGTGCTTAGGCTGCCGGTGTCGGCGCCCAAACGGGTGAGAATATTAGGCTGCCGGTGGCGGCGCCCAACAGAGATATGTGATTATTGGGCTGCCGGTAGCCGCGCCCAAAGTTTAAAATAAGGAGTGCGTATTTTGATAAAATACGTATATATATTTTGCCTTAAAGTCCGAGTGACAGAATCAAGCCAGCAGGTTTGTGTAGAGTTCTTAGCTCTACTAGATCTTGTGATCGACTGACTTGATTCTGTCGCTCCTTGGTATTATACATTATCAAAAGTGTTAACGTTGCATCTCAGGTTTCCTATGAGAGAATCGTCGTGGCCCGGGTCTCATGCATCGTCATCTGTTTAGACTATCCGCGAGCCACGGCGACTTTCTTATCGCAAGAGATTTCCGTTACATTGTTGGTGATGAATAAAATAATATTTCCAACAAAGTAACGATTTATTAATTTATTATTTCTTTATGATTCTAACAAGTGTCGAACCGTTTATTCGCCCACCGTGGCGAATAAATAATTCGAGACTTCGAAAAAAAATTTTCTAAAATTTTTATTTAAATTTAATTAGAGCCAGAACGTAACACCAGACTATATATTTCCAGATTAAGTTTACAATTTTTCCAGAGTGTTTCCCATATGTTTCCAATATAAACCAAAATCCTCCATTGCGAAACCTAAGTGTTTCCAGAAGAAACAAAGTGTCTTCAGATTTAAACCGAAGTGTATCCAGAGCAATTGGGTAATGAAGCCAGAGTGAATCTCAAGTGTTTTCTTAGTAAATTAGGAATGTGACCTTGCTACAAAATTAAAACTCAAAATTGTTAATCTATAAATAATTAATATTTATTATATTCTATAAAACGGAAAATGACTTCTGAAGAAGATAATTCGGTTTACATCTCATTTTTAATAATTCATTAAGAAAAAAAATACAAATACATCGAGAAAAAAATTTGGAAATTTCACTTAAAAATATGAGTTAAAATTACGACATTCATATTATTAACTTAAATCACTATTGAAACTGTGTGATTCTTACAATATATTTTGAAGCTTTGGTATTTATGTATTTATTTATTTATTTGCGGAACAATGGTATTTGTTATCATAACCAAAAGTACATCATTTTAGTATAGTTATCAGGTACGCAAAATATATTTACAACCAGTATAAACATTTATTTTAACATTTGCTTCACACACATCTGTCGTATATCCAAAAAGAAAAATATTTTCATAAAATTGTTAGATTGGTGGACTAGTAGATTGTTGTTACCTAAACCGAATATTGGTTTGCAAACAGTAAATATTTTTTATTTCTCATTACGAAAAATTTTAATTTCAATAACGTTGTTACGTTTTCGTTGCACGATGTTGATGTTCAGCTCAGCTAGTTTTGTAGTATTTCTAGGTATTGGGTTCTCGACAGCAAAATCACCTCACGGTGACCCGAAATAACTGGTGTTGTATTAAGATATAACAATAACTTTATTCACAAATGATAGTTATAGATTTTAGAAGTTGAAAGTATACACTTATGATACAAATTAATTATGTCCAGTAGTCAAACTAACGGAAGGTATGATTATGGACTTGACAATGAAATTAACGACTGTTAAGAGCTGTCTTAATAAAAGTATTGAGAGTAAAAGTTGTGTGTCAAAAGGTTTTTCTTGCTCAGTGAGCAAGGGTTTTTATAAAGTATTCTAATCACCAAAAATAGTGGGATGAGAATTGTTAAGTGGGGTTTAATTGTTGATCAGAGTTCACACTCATTGGTCATTGAACTCGTCATTGCTTATCAGCGCGAGGCGATTGGGCATAAGACCCATGCGTCGAGCGCGAGAAGGGATTTAATCCTCGGCTGATGTAAATTTCTGAGAAAAGTTATTTATTTGAAAGTCAAAGTCCATTTTCATATCATCTGCGTTTGTTACAAATTATTACTAATAGTTTATACAGCTGTGTTTTAAAATGATTAAATTATCTTCAGTTGAATATACTTTAAGATTAAAATGAAAAATGTTCTCATACGTGGGATTAGGTACATCCGGTGATTAGTTTATTATTTGGTTATTGATTTGAAAAATATACGTATATTAAAGATATTCTTATAATATACAATTCAAATGATAGAATATACTCTTACGTTAATTACGTTATTATAATTATCTACTTGAGGTACTCTAATTGTTGGTAATTAGGGTGCCTTATTTTGGGAATAGACTATAGGTCGGTAAAATAATCTAGTGAGCTGAGAACGGGCCCTGCTTGACAGCCAGGATATAACAACGTGTCAAGTCACTGATTTCTGTCCTAGTTTTGAAAAATAAATTTTCATTAGATGTTGACGTTCAAAGATAGATGTCTGCATATACGTGTGGATTTCTATGTTTGTAAATGTCATAAAAGTATAAGTACAAATATATGAATATAAAAGTGATATCTGATGTTCCTAATATATTACAAAAGAAACAAATTTTATAACTAAAAAAAATATGAGTGGTCCTATAACTATTCTGTACAGAAAACATCGTATTTCACTGTTCAATTTCAGCACAATAGTTAAACTTTCAATCGACTATTTGTTAGACGAATGAAATTAGTGATATATAACTTCAATATCAATTTAATCAAATAAGTAATTTCGTGCAATGCCTTTGTTTGGTTGAAAAGTCATTTTTTCGAAATATGCAAGTCAAACATCTGTTGGAGCTAAATTATATGTTAACAATCAAATTACTCGAAAACGGATTGAAAGTATTGATAATAATTTATTTTAGTTCTTCGAGTAAGTTAATGAAGTCGTACTATTTTTAATTTTTCAACGAAAAAATTTGTTACAAAATTCAATCAAAAATTTGATTAAAAATTTGTAGATATTATTGTTGAATCGGATTTATTATTCTGATTTATTAATCTGTTTCCCAGCAATTAGCTTGTTTAATAACAGATAATTTATTTGACCCAACAATTTGAACTGCCGGTTTTATAAGTTCTGACTGTTTAATAAAAAGTATCTCATCAGTTATCAATGCTTCATTAATAAATTTTGGATTAAATGCATAGTTGATTTGCATCATTCGCTGAATGATAATTCCACCAATCGTTTCATTGTTGTGGCTAAAATTTACTATTTCAATTATATTTTCTACTATATCATAATCACAGAAAACTGTTCAATCACAAAACGTATAATTTTTTTCATTCTTGCACTCATATTTTACTCCATTCAATTTCATTTTATTAAAACAATTTATATTTGAAGGCGCATACCCAACACTTATTAAAGCTGCGCGTTCATATTCCGTTGGTTCACATGCTATATATTTTCCTAAGCCGACTAAACGATTTTTTATATCGACACGATCATTTCCAATTGGTATATTAAATAAATTTGCAATAAATTTTTTCGTTGCTGGAAATACTGTTTCATCATGTAAAGAAGTTATAATAAACTTGTGCATAAGGAAACGCGTTGCGACTTGATTTGTCCGGGCATGGGGACTAGTTATAAATTCTATGATTCTTTTATTCCATGCCTCAAATACGAACGCTTCATGTACCCATAATGGACCCCAATTTCGTACAACTTGTACTAAATGTGTCATTAAGTGAACATTAGACGTCATATTTTCCGTACACCGTGGAATCAGGGTGAGTTCACTGTAGAATCAGTGGGTACACCGTGAAACAAGGGTGAGTTCACCGTGGAATCAGAGTGGATACACCGTGGAATCAGGGTGGGTACAGGGTGTAACCGACGTGGAATCAGAGTGGGTACAGGGTGTAACCACCGTTAAATCAGGATGAGTATAGGGTGTAGCCACCGTGGAATCAGGATGGGTACACCGTGGAATCAGGGTGGATACAACGTGGAATCAGCGTGGGTACAGGGTGAAAAAATGGCACAAACCCACCGTGTAACCACCCTGGATCCACCGTGTTTCCATGGTGTTTCCAGGGTGATTCAAAACCGCCAGGGTATTTAATGAAAATTGCAAATCCACCGATAATTTACATGAATTTGGAGATGAATTAATCCGGACCACTCCCTCTCTCCATAAACCTACACACTGAGCGACACCATGGCATGCTGTACCTCTGTTTTTAGTTTTCCAGTCTCTGTTTTTGTTTTTGCTTATAAGTTCTGAGCATTTTAGTTTTAGTTTTAGTTTTAGTTTTAGTTTGCGTGGTTTTGGTGATAATTCCACAGATCAAAAATTATTCAGGTTCTTAAGATTTACTGGTTTAGTGATTTCAGTGATAAAAATTACCTGGCGCCCTATTCGTATTGAGACTGAAGGCTAAAGGCACAGAACGAAGTTGTAACGCATAATTTAGCGCGTCTAGATTGTGAGTTATAATATATATATATATATATATATATATATATATTTATGTAATAGAACCGACTTTTGAGGACACGATTGCGTCTACAATTCTCATCTGATCCTAATGAAATTTCCTACACTTATTCTATGTGTGATTACCACGGTTAAGTTCGAAGATGGGCTGATTCGGTCGATTAGTTTAGAAGTTATGGCTGTCTGAAATTTCAACGATTTTTCGAAAAAATCAATTTTTAATCACTTTCAAGTCCATATAACTTTAAAACTACAACTCATAGATAATTTCTGCAAAAAGTAATTTAAAGCGTGACTAATAAGCTTTAATTTATGACCTCAAACTTTATATTTTGACCATTTCTTCCAATCATTTCATAGCCTTGAAAATTTTAATGGAATAAAAAAATGTTGAAAATATGGTTTTCAGTCCACAGAACTTATGCTTGTTCCATTATAATCCAGTTTTGTCAGTTGTATTTTATTGTGCACAAATTAACCTGTAAATTTCACTGCTATTTTATATTTTAGAAGTATTTCTTTTATTACTTATAATGTATCAAATGTACCTCTACTCCCAATGATTATCACTTGTCTTGTCATTACGATAGCACCCACAGTTCTTATCGGATCTTGATGAAATTTTTTACACTTATTCTATAGGCGATTACCTTGATCGAGTTCGAAGATGGACTGAATCCCTCGAATAGTTTTGAAATTATGGCTGTTTGAAATTTTCATGATTTTTCGTAAAAATCAGTTTTTAATCAACGCTAAAGCTCATATAACTTCAAAACTAATATTTATACACAAATTCCGTAAAAAGTATCTAAAAGCTTGACTAATAATCTCGCATTAATGACCTTAAGCTTTATGTTTTGACTATTTCTTCCAATAATTTGATACCCTTGAACTTTTTAATGAAATCAAAAATGTTGAAAATATGGTTTTCATTCCACATAACTTATGAATTTCCCATTATAATACGATTTTGTCACGTGTATTTTATTGTAAACAAAATAACCTGTTAATTTCACAGCTATTTTATATTTTAAATAAAAGTATTACTGTTATTTTAACTGGGCTTGTCATGGTAACAGCGATTACAATTATGATCTCATACTAATTAAATTTTCAATACTTTATTTATATGAAGGTTAGTTTGGTACATTACCTGTATAATGTTATGTCAAATCAACTATCTGAAGTTCTCTATCAATAATAATCGTTGTCTTTTTTTACGCTCACTCCTAGAAAACGAGTCTTATTTCATATCATGACTATACACTAACAAGATATGTATGTATAAACCTATTTTTTTATATTAATTAATTGAAAAATCTACCTTCTATTTCGGTTGCCGAATGGCTTTTTTTTAAGAATATTTTCTTTAGAATTAAAACAAATTTAAATCATTAACTTTAAAGTTGATAATAAATAGTGACGAACAAATGAAAAATTAACAGTTTAAAGTCGGGAGTTGAACTTTTTCAAAAATCGTGTGTCAGTCGAAAAATGTTAATGAATTGTTTTATGATAAAAACTATTAATAATTTGTTTTCTTGTTCCTGTTCATCTAATAATTATATGGAATGCGAATTTTTTTTTGTAAATTACTTATACAAGAAAATTTAATTACATTAAATTTACTAAATACCTAGAAATTTTTTTTTTTCATTTTTTTTGGGGGTACCTCATTTAGTCCGCAAAAAATGAAAATTTTATTTTTTACGGCAACTGAAAATTTCTATTATATACTTTGAATATCATTGAATTATAAAAAATAATATCTAACTGTAAAATGAGCGAATAAACTAATTGGATTTGGTTTAGGCGTGAGGAATTAAACAATTAAAAATTACACAGTTTTTAACAATAAATAAATTAGATATTTATTTACACTTATTTACACTTTAAAATTGTAAGAAACTTAACAATTATAGCGAATGCGACTAAAAGATACGCGATAGCGAATGCAGAACTAATGAAAAGATTCACGTATAAAATTCGACACGTGGTCGATAGCGGTTATATTCACGGAAATTAATTTATAATTAATTACACGCGAGTAACAATCAGATTTATTCCTAATAAATAGCAGCCTTATTTTACTGACTAAATATTGAGGATAATTTAGCGTAGCGGATCAAGAATTATATCACACAAGAAATAATTATAGCAAAGATAAGCGATTTTAGCACGAGAGAAAAACGAGGTTGCAAGTAGCAAAGCACGTTGTAGAATGAGTAGATGAAAACGTCGTTGAGTCGTCGTCGGCACTTGGTGTTGACGTGGCAGCCTTGCTGCATAAGACGAATTTTCCCATTGGCTTAAAAGCGCGCCAACAGGAATATGTTTAAAATCATAACCACGCTGAAAATTTAAACCCAAAATTCAAATATTTAAACCTCGCTCAAGAATTTGGAATGTTTTTGAGTGTTGTCTTTTGGACGTTTTCGAGCGACCCTTGAATATTAGTGATAAAGCTTCTCGATTTTTTCACCATTAATTTACATGACAATGAATGAAAATATAACCCGAGAAATAGAAATAATAAGTTTTTTACATACTTTTTTATTTTTCAATTCAATTTGTAGATTTTTTCGCTTATTCAAAACTTACCAAATTTTATTGTTAAAGACTGTCCTGTAGATTTTTGGTTCTGCAAAAGTTATATTTTATTCAAATGACAATAAATGAGTTATAAAAAAATCCAAAAACTAATCCAAACTATTAGTTACATATTATCAGTTAATACTCAAAATTCTTGAGCGCCATTTAAATATTTGAATTTTGGGCTGAAATTTTCAGCATAGTCATGATTTTACAAATATAAACTATTGCTGCCACGAGAGAAAAAAATTTTGAAATCAAAAATCCGAATTTCAATCATTTTTGATATTTTCAAAATTCGTGAGTGAGCTCTTAAAAATTTTTTATCGAGCTGATTTTTGGAGAGGCTTCTTAAAACATCGTAAACCAACAAATTTTCATGCGAAATCGAAAAAAAAAAAATAGTCGGTTTTTTTGCGCCACCCTAATATATATATAGGGGGGGGGGGGGGGCAAAAGGGGTTACCTATGGAAATACTAAGTTTTCGATGACTAAAATACCCCGAATCTTTTCGTTTTTAATGACATTGAAGGTAAATAGACAAAATTTTTAGCTGCCGTTATAAAATAAAATTTTTATTTTTGGCTGGCAAAATGGGGTACCCTTAAAAAAAGTTAAAAAAAAATTCTGAATATTGATCAAATTTCATTAAATTCAATATTTTTTTATGTAAAATACATAAAGAAAAATTACATTTTACAACATTGGTGGATACGAAGGCAGAAAAAAATTTTTTGTGGGGCAGAGAGGCCCCCCTCCAAAAAATGATAATTTTATTTTTTTTTTTTTTAATGAATTGTTATCAATTAAAAAATAAAATATTACTTCCGAATATTATTAGTGGCCCAACTTGCCCCAACGATAGAAAATCAGTCAAAAAATGAATTAACATATTAATTTTTTTTTAATTTGACGATAAAATTATGAAAGAATCCTTTTTCAGAACTTTGGGCTGGTCCATTCTGTCCTAGGTGTCATGCGTAGGGCTTAAAATGCGCAAATACATCGGATATACAGTAATTAGACGAAAAAAAAAAAAAAATTTTTTTTCACCAAATTTTGGGGATGACCCGTTTTGCCTACCCTACCCCTTTTGCCCCGCTCTCCCCTATATATATATATATATATATATATATATATATATATATATATATTAGGGTGCTTCGTTTGAAACGACTATTTTTTTTTTTCGCTCCCATCCCGAAATTTTGTTGGAAATACCCCCAAAAAAATTCCCTAAGAGTTTGAACCCTTAATATTAATATAAAGTACTCTACCACAGCGTGTGAAGATTTCCCATTTAAAATACACGTAAACTTGGGTTTTTATTTTTTAAACTTCTATAACTCCGCAGCATTTTATGATATCATCTCGCCCAAAGTCAGGATTTTCTCAGAATTAAATGTTCAACAAAAGCGCCCATTGTCGCGAAGTCGTAACTCATACGAGTGGGGTAGTACGGACCGCTAAACCGAATTTTTTTATAGAATCCTTGTTTTTTCTCTCATTATCTCATAAACAACAAGACCTACAGAAAAAATGCAAATGACAATTTTGTAGGAAATTTAATTTCCTACAAAGAAGGTCCTTAGCACCGAATCACTCAGATTGGTACTTTCTGAGATGTTAGTCAAATATTTTTCAAGATTTGATTTGACATTTTATGGGAATTCAATGCTACGTAAACTTCAATAATTAATATATCAGAAAATATCAATCTGAGTGATTCGAGGCTAAGGACCATTTTTGTAGGAAATTAGATTTCCTATAAAATTATTTTTGCATTTTTTCTGTAGGTCTTGTTGTTTATGAGATAATGAGAGAAAAAACAAGAATTCTATGAAAAAATTCGTTTTAGCGGTCCGTACTACCCCACCCGTATGAGTTACGACTTTGC
>CAXHJT010000028.1:5000-29661 GCA_964016945.1 Microplitis deprimator
TGATAGTATTTTGCATCATACACATGATAATTGACTGATGTTCGATAAATTAATACCAAGTGACGGTATTCTCGGCAATCGGTAGAGATAATCCCTACTTTACCGACCGAGAAATGATCTATCGATCATCGATATTGCTTACATGCCTCAGATATGTACAAATTACCGGCCGAAGATATGGTAAATTACCGACTGGAGGTATCCGCGACTGTCGGTAAGGTAGGGTACTGCGTTATCGGGGGGGGGGGGGTGAACCCCCCCTGCCTCACTACTCGTGTATATTCCAAACAGCAATATAATTAAGTACTTAATTCGATATAAATTTTTATACCCGGGCAGTTACGTTTATTTATTTAATTGAGTTAGAGTCTCTACTTAATAATTGAAACCACCTATTAATCCTAATCAAAACTCTATATATTTGTAATTGAAAACAATTTTGGCACCAGTAAAAAAAAAAGTGATTTATGAATGGATTATCTACCTAAGTTCAGTTTAACAAAAAAAAAAATTCCTCATTGAATATTAATTTGAAAATTAGTTACATTAACTATTTTTTTTTTTAGTTGACTGGACTAAATAATATGTAACATAATTATTAAGAGATATTTATAATAACTATGGATTGGTGTTGCAGTAATTAAAAAAAAAAAGAATAATATAGTTGAAGCGCTATTTGACTGTCACTTTATAGTTGTATTTGCTGTAATTTTCTCGAGTATATATAAAAAGAAAAGGGGGGGGAAGGAATTATTAATTATAAAGTGTTTATTTCGGCTACCTTTTCGGTGTGACTGTAAATAATAATTACATTATCATTATAATTATTGACGTTTTAGAATAAATAATAATAAATAAAAGGATTTAAATGGAAAACGAGAATAAAAATAAAGTAATAGGCTCACGGTGCAACTTTCACCGTTTCAAAAAAAAAAAAAATGCGTGAGTTATCAGCTTGTACGTTATTTTATTTACCATGTATTATAACCACTACATATCATCAATACTATGAGAAACGGATGAAATTAAATTAATAAAAAAAAAAAAAAAATAAAAAAAACACAAAAGAGGGGAAAAGGCAAACCGATGCAGTAATTATTAATTGGGTAATTCCTTAAATTAACAATTGATTTTTTTTTAATAACTATATTTCATGGGAACGGTTTAAAATATAGATGGAACCTAATTGTAGTATTTGAATGCAGTCTGACTAAATATAAGAAAGGTTCATCTGCTTTTACAAAAATATTATAATTTTTTTTCTCGATACCAAATTAGTTATAAATTTATCATTTAACGTCTACACTCACTAATAATGAAAACTACAAAAAAGATGAGGGGGTGCGAAAAAAAAAAGAAAGAAAAAAAGAGAAGAGAGAGAAAGAAAGGAACTAGACGGTTCTATCCAGTTGGCCCTGAATGTTCGTTAGAAGGTTTCCAACTTGGCTCAGGTCACCAAGGTAATAGTAGGAGCGGTGGCATTCCTCCAGGGAAATCTGAGCCCGAATCCACCGCCTCCTCTGCACCGTAACTACGCGATTGAGTGTGGTGAAGAGGTCCTCGAAGATGACTGGAAGTTTTAACCTGGAGAGGCAGAATATGTCATCCAGGAAAGTTAAACCTACAACCGGTAGGAAACAGGCTCGACATAGGTACTACAGGATGTCCCTAATCTGTTCAAGGATCTGAAAGAAAAAAAGAAATATTTAAGGACATGTTTCAAAACTATGTAGTAAGGAAACGTGAATACTTACACTCCGTGGAAGGTGAAGCACACGATGGTTAACGTCTCGCATCGCAACAAAAACCGGCATATTTCTATAGCTGATTGATCTGAAAAAAATAGAAAGAGAATGGGTAAAATTTTTTTTAGTTATTCCAAAAAAAAAAAAAAAAAGAAAGGGGAAAACAAGTAGTTAAAAATATTTTAATCTTTAATTTCTGAGGAAATTTTAAGGATTTAAAACAAAGAGAGATGATTATTACCTTACAATGATGCACAGATTTCAAAATATTGTACTCGTAGGAACACAAGTTCCACAACAGATCGCTGAAATGGTCTTAACAGATTTAAATATGACAATGACACTATAAACAATTTTTTTTTCTTCTTCTTCTTAAACAATAAGCAAAACTTGGTCACACCAACCGATATCACCGTCACACTGAACGGAAAATGTTTGAAAAAAAAATTATTATTCTTTCACTTGGCAGGAATAAATAAATTTTATAAAATTATGATCGCAATTGACCAGCAGTCAAAGCTTGTTACGGGCAACGTTGTGAGTTGGATCTGAATAAAGTTAAAAGAATTTGGAAATAGGATATGGGTACAATAGATTAGAGAATCATGCAGCGGGAGATGAAGTTGAATAAAATAACACAGAGAAATAATGAAATAATTAATTATATTTCTCTACACTTGCTCGTTCCCATTAATTTTCTTACGTTAATTTTCTGATATATATATATATATACTTATATATATATATCAGAATCTGATATATATATATATATATATATATATATATATATAAGTATATAATAAGCAGATAATTTCATTTAAATCGTCTTCGATAATTAATCAATTATAATTAAATAATTAACCAACGGAATAATGAGAAATACTCCTTATTTGATCGTAAGAATTACAATAAATTGATTTTTTTTATATTTATATACAGTTAATTAATGAGATAATCAGGCAATCAATTATTAATTGGTAATTAATATCTATTTGTATATCAAATGCAAAGAAAAAATTTTTAAATATCAGGCCTTGAATATAAAATAACAAATATTAATCTTTACATTTTCCCTGCATTCAGTCTTAGGCAGTCTAAATATTGAAAACATGTGCTAAGAGAAACTTTTCTCTCGTGCGTTATATTTATTTTTAATTACTAACCTTAAAAATTACTATTTCGCCAAGGCAAACTTGGAGCAGTCTAATAATGTAGAATTGTATCTCACATATTAAAAGTTACAATAGCAAATAGAAAAAAACGGAAACTAAATATTATGCTACCCTTGTACAATTATCCGTTATGGAAATTTGACTTAAAATTATTTTCAATAAGACATGTTTTGTAAAACAAGTAGATATAAAATTGGCCGAGTTAATTGAAATTATTTAGAAATGTTCGAATTTTTTTTATTTAACTTAAAATATTTATTACACTGTTAAAAATTTTTGTAAAATTACAATAGTTTAATAAAGCAATTGGTATGATAAAAATACAAACCAATGTATGTCAATACAAAATAACAATACAATTTGAGTGATATTGCATGATGAATTAGGAAAACTACTAGTATGAGTTGTGATTTTACCATCTCTGTGTATAAATCGTACAGAAGTTGTAATTTTACAAAACCGTACATTGATTTTGAATAACAAGCGATAAAAGTTTACAAAAAGTGTTTTTGATTCAATTTGCAATAATTCTTAGTAAAATTATAAATAAATATTGTAATTTATATTGCAGTAATATCATTAAAATTTTACAAACCTTAATTATTTTTTTACAAATTCTATTGTAAAATTACAGTGTATTGTAATTTCGCTTTAAATTTATATTTATTACACACGAGCTGTACTTTTACAAAACTGTACGTCGATTTTAAATAGAAATCGTTCAGAATTTGCCAAAAATGCCCGTAATTTAATTCACTACAATCCTTAGTAAAATTTAAAAAAAGTATTGTAATTAATAATATTACAATAAATAATAATATTACAATGAAGTCATTGAAATTTTACAAACTAATTTTTTTTTTTCACGAATTTTATTGTAGAATTGCAAAGTGGTTTGTAGTTTCACCATCAATTTTTATGTATTATCTATGAATTGTAATTTCACAAAACAGTGCGTTAATTTTCAATAAAATGCAATAAGTTTACAAAATATTTCAATAATTCAATTAGTTATAATTCTTAGTAAAATAATAAAAAAATATTTTAAATAATATTACACAGAAATCACTGAAATTTTACAAACCTAAATTTCTTTTCACAAATTTAATTGTAAAATTACAGTGTATTGTAATATCACCCTTAAATTTTTAATTATAATACAGGAGTCGTAATTTTACAAAACAGCATGTTGATTTTAGAGAAAACGCGATCAAAGCTTACAACTGATGTATGCTGTTATGTCCGCCGCTTAAATTCAAATTAATTATCCGGGATTTCTTCCTTTGGTAGCGATAGAAAAATTAAGACGAGCGATTTGGAGGTTGCGGACAACAGTAAAAAATACGAGGAAGAGATTATCTTCCTATAATTTATTTTTATTGTGGACCTTTCAAAGATGAAGAACCCTAAACGTCTCTGAAGAGACTGGTGCTCTTGTGGTGAACCAGATATTTTATGAAAGAGTTGAATGTAAATCTTTCACTTACCTTTCGACGAATCTTTCTTCTAGCACGGCAGGTTAGATCCCTCCAGAACGTTGCAGCTCACTCAGCTTTCTCCTGTAGGATTTGGTTGGATGGGGGCGGCTGGGGTTGTAGGATGTAAACTTATGTGCTACTCTCGAATGATACTCGCAAGGAAGAATTATGATTTTGAATATCTATGTACTGTTTCTGTTACAATTCACTTGTACACTGAATCTTTTTCACAGTAACTTATAAAAACTATTTCTTTATGGTTTTATTTTACTTTTTAGAACTTACTTAGATTTTATTAGAATTTTAAGAAATATGATAAATGCGTCCTTATCACACCCGAAAGGTTTTATGCGCAATTAAACTCGGCCCGAGATGGAATCACAAATACACGTGATTTGTGTCACTATTTCGATCGGACCGGATTGATTTATCAATCCTTGAGGATATTCAACAGATAAACTAAATTAAATTATTGCATATTTAACGCCTAAGCAGATTCACGCAATAATTAACTGCAAAAAGATGCTAATTTTAAATTGCCTTATTGATTTTTCGACGCCGAAGCGGATTCCTGCAATAAGGTTTAAATAGGAGATATTTAAGATCCTCTTATTGACTTTTCAACGCCTAGGGCGGAATCCTGCAATAAGAGTACACGAAATTTCGACGTTCGGATATCTGCGGACCGCGAGTTCTATCAACAAAACTGGGGCCTCGAGCCATGGTGCTCAGGCTTTTTATAAGCTTTGCTTTAGCAATTGATGGGGAATTTTTATCTATTGTCATTGGTAGAAGGTGACGACAGTTTATTAATTATTTGTTAAACTTATTGCACTCATCCTCCCACTATACTTTGTCGCATAAAAAGGTGAAAAAGCTGACGCTGCGTTTTCGCATGCTTTTGAAAAGAGGAGCTCAGTAATAATTATTTTTAATAATTATTAAATAAAAAAAATTTTATTTGGACATAACAATCCCCCGGAAAGTAAGGGGGTTGCAAATTTCTCTTGCTTTCTAAACATATGTCTCCTCTTTCAAATAGCACGCGATAACGCTTACAATTTGGAGATGTCTTAAAACTATATATTTTTTTCTTTTATATACACTCATGCCATAAATTAAAGCAACAGAAAAATTTTGGAAATTTTCTAGTGATTTTTGAAAGGCTGTAACTTTGTGAAAAATGATCGTATCGAAAAACAAAAAAAAGCATTTTGTAGCTTGAAATCTCTAGTTTCAACTCATTTTCATCAATTTTTTTTAGACCTCCAGCCATTGCGCAAACATGAGAAATACCGCGAGAAAAAAATTTTCTAAATTTTTCTTTTTCTTTGAGAGAGTCCACGGGCTGCGAAAAAAATCGGTCAGCTAAACCAATGCATAGGTCAGATAGAAAATTTAATCAGCTTTAATTTCCATTTTTTTTGTGATTCGTACGATAACTTGTCGCTGAGATATCAGCCTTCAAACGGAAAATGATCCTTTTGGGTTTGATCGTCGATATTTCAGGTACTAATGAGCGCACAGTAAATTTGAGGGTGGCGTTGAAAACTTGAATTAATTCCCTACAAGTCCCTTTCATCAATTTTTATAAAAATAATTTTTTTTTATCCTTAACATCCCTATGAAGTGAGTACAAAAAAGTGACTTTTTTTGGCTAAACAGTAAATCAACCGCTACTTTGTAAATATTGATAAAAAAAATAATGTTGCCAGGGATTTTTTTAGCTTAATGTACCCTCAATAACCCTGTAAATTTTTAAATTGATCCATCGAGCCGTTTTTCGGGGTGGATTGATCAAAATTCTCCAAAACAATTAAAGGAACAAGTTTTGTTCCTTTAATTTTGTTATGACTATCGAAATGAAAACAATTATCGTTTTTTCATTGTTTTTGTCAATTTGGTACTCATTAGCGGTTGAGTAAGTAACTTACATATACATGTAAGCATGTGTGTGACCTTAAAAAATGTAGAAGTAAAGAAATAAGCTGGAGAGAATAATTCGCTTTTTGTTGTCCGAATCTGCATTGAACGGACATCTAGCGATGTTTAAATGCTAGTTAGATTTTTCAGCGTCTGCACGAGCGAATATGATTTCCGACTACTGTCATATCCCGGTATGCATTCTAGTTTAAAAGGTTCCTCTATCACCTCTTTTTTTTTCTTTTTTTCTTTTTTTTTTTTTTTTTTTTTTTTTTATGTGTCAACGTTTATATTTTAACGAAATAAATTTTAAGTGGATTTCAAAATGTTTAAAATTTTATTCTAATAGTTTTTAAGAGTTAATCTCATTTTTTTATTCATAAGTTTTATTTCATGTAATTTAATAAACACTCTCACAGCTAGCGCGTCTTATTACTGCTGACAGTGCGTTCATACGTTAAATCGGGCATTCAGTCATCTGATTTCAAACTAGCACAATGTGCAAGTCTTTTGGTCAAAAGTACGACCTTGGAGTTTCCATTAATTATTTTGTAAGATCCTACGCCGAATTTACTTATATTCGAAGGATTTTTGCAATTTGGGATGCCAGAATCCATACTTGTGATTATTATTATTCGTGTGGTGTACGTAATAATCTGTTACAAAATCTTGATGGACCGATCTCAGAATGCTTATTGTGATGTATAAAGACGATATTCACCCACTAGGTGAAATTCCAGAAAAGATGCTTTTTTCGAGTTTTCGGGCTGTGAAAACGCAATTTTCTAACTTTGATCCTAAGAAAATCTTGTTGGAGCGATCTCAGAATGCTTATTTTAATGTATAAAGACGATATCCCACCATTCGAACAAGTTTCGAAAACTGTTGTTTTTTCGACTTTTCATGCTGCGAAAACGCGTTATTTTAACTTCGGCACTAACGAAATCTTGAAAAAGCCGAGATAAGAATGCTCATTTTTAAGTATAAAGACGATATTCACCCACTCGTTGAAGTTCAAGAAAACTTGCTTTTTTAGACTTTTTAGGCTGCGATAATGCGATTTTCTAACTTTGGTCCCAAGAGAATCTTATTGGACCGATCTCAGAATGCTTATTGTGATGTATAAAGACGATATCCCACCATTCGAAGAAGTTTCGAAAACCGTTGCTTTTTTCGACTTGTCAGGCTGCTAAAATGCAATTTTCTAACTTCAATACTAAGAAAATCTTGTTGGACCGATCTAAGAATGCTTATTTTAATGTATAAAGACAATATCCACCCACTCATTGGAGTTCCAGAAAAGTTGCTTTTTTCGACTTTTCAGGCTGCTAAAATGCAATTTTCTAACTTCAATACTAAGAAAATCTTGTTGGACCGATCTAAGAATGCTTATTTTAATGTATAAAGACGATATCCACCCACTTATGGAAGTTCCAGAAAAGTTGCTTTTTTCGACTTTTCAGGCTGCAAAAATGCGATTCTCTAACTTCGGTTCTAAGAGAATCTTGTTGGATCGATCTCAGAATGCTTATTGTGATGTATAAAGACGATATCCCACCATTCGAAGAAGTTTCGAAAACCGTGGTTTTTTCGACTTTCCAGGCTGCGAAAACGCGTTATTTTAACTTCGGCCCTAACGAAATCTCGAAAAGCCGAGTTAAGAATGCTCATTTTGATGTATGAAGACAATATCGACCCACTCGGTGAAGTGCCAGAAAAGTTGCTTTTTTAGACTTTTTAGGCTGCGATAATGCGATTTTCTAACTTTGGTCCCAAGAGAATCTTGTTGGACTGATCTCAGAATGCTTATTGTGATGTATAAAAGCGATGTCCACCCACTCGTTGAAGTTCAAGAAAACTTGCTTTTTTAGACTTTTTAGGCTGCGATAATGCGATTTTCTAACTTTGGTCCCAAGAGAATCTTATTGGACCGATCTCAGAATGCTTATTGTGATGTATAAAGACGATATCCCACCATTCGAAGAAGTTTCGAAAACCGTTGCTTTTTTCGACTTGTCAGGCTGCTAAAATGCAATTTTCTAACTTCAATACTAAGAAAATCTTGTTGGACCGATCTAAGAATGCTTATTTTGATGTATAGAGACAATATCCACCTACTCATTGAAGTTCCAGGAAAGTTGCTTTTTTCGACTTTTCAGGCTGCAAAAATGCAAATTTTTTACTTCAGTACTAAGAGAATCTTGTTGGACCAATCTCAGAATGCTAATTTTGATGTATAAAGACGATATCCCGCTATTTGACGAAGTTTCGGAAAAGTTGCTTTTTTCGACTTTTCAGGCTGCGAAAATGCGATTTTCTAACTTTGGTCCCAAGAGAATCTTGTTGGACCGATCTCGGAATGCTTATTGTGATGTATAAAGACGATATCCCACCATTCGAAGAAGTTTCGAAAACCGTTGTTTTTTCGACTTTTCATGCTGCGAAAACGCGTTATTTTAACTTCGGCCCTAACGAAATCTCGAAAAGCCGAGTTAAGAATGCTCATTTTGATGTATGAAGACAATATCGACCCACTCGGTGAAGTGCCAGAAAAGTTGCTTTTTTAGACTTTTTAGGCTGCGATAATGCGATTTTCTAACTTTGGTCCCAAGAGAATCTTGTTGGACTGATCTCAGAATGCTTATTGTGATGTATAAAAGCGATGTCCACCCACTCGTTGAAGTTAAAGAAAAGTTGCTTTTTTCCACTTTTCAGGCTGCGAAAATGCGAATCTCTAACTTCGGTTCTAAGAGAATCTTGTTGGATCGATCTCAGAATGCTTATTGTGATGTATAAAGACGATATCCTACCATTCGAAGAAGTTTCGAAAACCGTTGCTTTTTTCGACTTTTCAGGCTGCTAAAATGCAATTTTCTAACTTCAATACTAAGAAAATCTTGTTGGACCGATCTAAGAATGCTTATTTTGATGTATAGAGACAATATCCACCTACTCATTGAAGTTCCAGGAAAGTTGCTTTTTTCGACTTTTCAGGCTGCAAAAATGCGAATTTTTTACTTCAGTACTAAGAGAATCTTGTTGGACCAATCTCAGAATGCTAATTTTGATGTATAAAGACGATATCCCGCTATTTGACGAAGTTTCGGAAAAGTTGCTTTTTTCGACTTTTCAGGCTGCGAAAATGCGATTTTCTAACTTTGGTCTCAAGAGAATCTTGTTGGACCGATCTCGGAATGCTTATTGTGATGTATAAAGACGATATCCCACCATTCGAAGAAGTTTCGAAAACCGTTGTTTTTTCGACTTTTCATGCTGCAAAAACGCGTTATTTTAACTTCGGCCCTAACGAAATCTTGAAAAAGCCGAGATGAGAATGCTCATTTTTATGTATTGAGACAATATCCACCCACTCGGTGAAGTGCCAGAAAAGTTGCTTTTTTCAAATTTACAAACTGCGAAAATGCGATTTTCTAACTTCGATCCTAAGAGAATCTTGTTGGACCGATCTAAGAATGCTTATTCTAATGTATGAAGACAATATCCACCCACTCATTAAAGTACCAGAAAAGTGGCTTTTTTCAACTTTTCAGGCTGCTAAAATGCGATTTTCTACCTTCAATACTAAGAAAATCTTGTTGGACCGATCTAAGAATGCTTATTTTGATGTATAAAGACAATATCCACCTACTCATCGAAGTTTCAGAAAAGTTGCTTTTTTCGACTTTTCGGGCTGCGAAAACACGAATTTTTTACTTTGATCCTAAGAGAATCTTATTGGACCGATCTAAGAATGCTTATTTTAATGTATAAAGACAATATCCAGCCACTCATTGAATTTCCAGAAAAGTTGCTTTTTTCGACCTTTCTTGCTGCGAAAATGCGATTTTCTAACTTCGGTCCTAAGAGAATCTTGTTGGACCGATCTCAGAATGCTTATTTTGATGTATAAAGACGATATCCCTCCATTTGGAGAAGTTTTAGAAAAGTCGCTTTTTTCGACTTTTTGGGCTGCGTAAATGCGATTTTCTAACTTTGATGCTAAGAGAATCTTGATGGACCGATCTCAGAATGCTTATTTTGATGTATAAAGGCGATATCCACCCGCTCGTTGAAGTTCCAGAAAAGTAGCTTTTTTCGACTTTTGGGCTGCGAAAATGCGATTTTCTAACTTTAGTCCCAAGAGAATCTTGTTGGACCGATCTCAGAATGCTTCTTTTGATGTATAAAGACGATATCCTGCAATTCAGCAAAGTTCCAGAAAAGTCGCTTTTTTCGACTTTTCGGGCTGCAGTAACGCGTTATTTTAACTTCGGCCCAAACGAAATCTTGAAACGGCTGAGATAAGAATGCTCATTTTAATGTATAAAGACAATATCTACCCACTCGGTGAAGTGCCAGAAAAGTTGCTTTTTTCAAATTTTCAAACCGCGAAAATGCGATTTTCTAACTTCGATCCTAAGAGAATCTTGTAAGACCGATCTAAGAATGCTTATTTTAATGGATAAAGACGATATCCACCCACTCATGAAAGTTCCAGAAAAGTTGCTTTTTTCGACTTTTCGGGCTGCGAAAACACGAATTTTTTACTTCAGTACTAAGAGAATCTTGTTGGACCAATCTCAGAATGCTTATTTTGATGTATAAAGACGATATCCCGCTATTCGACGAAGTTTCGGAAAAGTAGCTTTTTTCGACTTTTCAGGCTGCGAAAAGGCGATTTTCTAACTTTGGTCCTAAGAGAATCTTGATGGACCGATCTCAGAATGCTTGTTGTGATGTATAAAAGCGATATCCACCCGCTCGTTGAAGTTCCAGAAAAGTAGCTTTTTTCGACTTTTTGGGCTGCGAAAATGCGATTTTCTAACTTTGGTCCCAAGAGAATCTTGTTGGACCGATCTCAGAATGCTTTTTTTGATGTATAAAGACGATATCCTGCAATTCAGCAAAGTTCCAGAAAAGTCGCTTTTTTCGACTTTTCGGGCTGCAGTAACGCGTTATTTTAACTTCGGCCCAAACGAAATCTTGAAACAGCTGAGATAAGAATGCTCATTTTAATGTATAAAGACAATATCCACCCACTTGGTGAAGTGCCAGAAAAGTTGCTTTTTTCAAATTTTCAAACCGCGAAAATGCGATTTTCTAACTTCGATCCTAAGAGAATCTTGTTGGACCGATCTAAGAATGCTTATTTTAATGTATAGAGACAATATCCAGCCACTCATTGAAAATCCAAAAAAGTTGCTTTTTTCGACTTTTCAGGCTGCGAAAAGGCGATTTTCTAACTTTGGTCCGAAAAGAATCTTGTTGGACCGCTCTCAGATTGCTTCTTTTGATGTATGAAGACGATATCCCGCCATTCAAAGAAGTTTCGGAAAACTTTGTTTTTTCGACTTTTCAGGCTGCGAAAAAGCGTTATTTTAACTTCGGCCCTAAGAGAATCTTGTTGGACTAATCTAAGACTGCTCATTTTCATCTATAAAGACGATACCCACTTACTCGGTGAAGTTCCAGAAAAGTTGCTTTTTTCGACTTTTCGGGCTGCGAAAACGCGATATTCTTACTTAATTACTAAGAAAATCTTGTTGGACCGATCCCAGGATGCTTATTTTGATGTATAAAGTCGATATCCTGCGGTTCGGAGGAGTTTCGGAATACTTTGTTTTTTAGACTTTTCAGGCTGCAAAAATGCGATTTTCTAACTTTGGTCCTAAGAGAATCTTGTTGGACCAATCTCAGAATGCTTATTTTGATGTATAAAGACGATATCCCGCTATTCGAAGTACTTTCGGAAAACTTGCTTCTTTCGGATTTTCAGACTGCGAAAACGCGATTTTCTTACTTCAGTACTAAGAAAATCTTGTTGGACCGATCTCAGAATGCTTATTTTTATGTATAAAGACGATATCCTGCAATTCAGAGAAAATCCAGAAAAGTCGCTTTTTTCGACTTTTTGGGCTGCGAAAATGCGATTTTCTTACTTTGGTACTAAGAAAATCTTGTTTGACCGATCTCAGATTGCTTATTTTGATGTATAAAGACGATATCCCGCCATTCGAAGAAGTTTCGGAAAACTTTGATTTTTCGACTTTTCAGGCTGCGAAAATGCGATTTTCTATCTTTGGTCCAAAAAGAATCTTGTTGGACCGATCTCAGATTGCTTATTTTGATGTATACAGACGATATCCCACCAGTCGAAGAAGTTCCGAAAACCTTTGTTTTTTTCGACTTCTTAGGCTGCGAAAACGCGTTATTTTAACTTTGGCCCTAACGGAATCTTGGAAAAGCCGAGATCAGAATGCTCATTTTCATTTATGAAGACGGTATCCACCCACTCATTGAAGTTCCAGGAAAGTTGCTTTTCTCAACCTTTCAGGCTGCGAAATTGCGATTTTCTAACTTCGGTCCTAAGAGAATCTTGATGGACCGATCTCAGAATGCTTGTTGTGATGTATAAAAGCGATATCCACCCGCTCGTTGAAGTTCCAGAAAAGTAGCTTTTTTCGACTTTTTGGGCTGCGAAAATGCGATTTTCTAACTTTGGTCCCAAGAGAATCTTGTTGGACCGATCTCAGAATGCTTCTTTTGATGTATAAAGACGATATCCTGCAATTCAGCAAAGTTCCAGAAAAGTCGCTTCTTTCGACTTTTCGGGCTGCAGTAACGCGTTATTTTAACTTCGGCCCAAACGAAATCTTGAAACAGCTGAGATAAGAATGCTCATTTTAATGTATAAAGACAATATCCACCCACTTGGTGAAGTGCCAGAAAAGTTGCTTTTTTCAAATTTTCAAACCGCGAAAATGCGATTTTCTAACTTCGATCCTAAGAGAATCTTGTTGGACCGATCTAAGAATGCTTATTTTAATGTATAGAGACAATATCCAGCCACTCATTGAAAATCCAAAAAAGTTGCTTTTTTCGACTTTTCAGGCTGCGAAAAGGCGATTTTCTAACTTTGGTCCGAAAAGAATCTTGTTGGACCGCTCTCAGATTGCTTCTTTTGATGTATGAAGACGATATCCCGCCATTCAAAGAAGTTTCGGAAAACTTTGTTTTTTCGACTTTTCAGGCTGCGAAAAAGCGTTATTTTAACTTCGGCCCTAAGAGAATCTTGTTGGACTAATCTAAGACTGCTCATTTTCATCTATAAAGACGATACCCACTTACTCGGTGAAGTTCGAGAAAAGTTGCTTTTTTCGACTTTTCGGGCTGCGAAAACGCGATATTCTTACTTAATTACTAAGAAAATCTTGTTGGACCGATCCCAGGATGCTTATTTTGATGTATAAAGTCGATATCCTGCGGTTCGGAGGAGTTTCGGAATACTTTGTTTTTTAGACTTTTCAGGCTGCGAAAATGCGATTTTCTAACTTTGGTCCTAAGAGAATCTTGTTGGACCAATCTCAGAATGCTTATTTTGATGTATAAAGACGATATCCCGCTATTCGAAGTACTTTCGGAAAACTTGCTTCTTTCGGATTTTCAGACTGCGAAAACGCGATTTTCTTACTTCAGTACTAAGAAAATCTTGTTGGACCGATCTCAGAATGCTTATTTTTATGTATAAAGACGATATCCTGCAATTCAGAGAAAATCCAGAAAAGTCGCTTTTTTCGACTTTTTGGGCTGCGAAAATGCGATTTTCTTACTTTGGTACTAAGAAAATCTTGTTTGACCGATCTCAGATTGCTTATTTTGATGTATAAAGACGATATCCCGCCATTCGAAGAAGTTTCGGAAAACTTTGATTTTTCGACTTTTCAGGCTGCGAAAATTCGATTTTCTATCTTTGGTCCCAAAAGAATCTTGTTGGACCGATCTCAGATTGCTTATTTTGATGTATACAGACGATATCCCACCAGTCGAAGAAGTTCCGAAAACCTTTGTTTTTTTCGACTTCTTAGGCTGCGAAAACGCGTTATTTTAACTTTGGCCCTAACGGAATCTTGGAAAAGCCGAGATCAGAATGCTCATTTTCATTTATGAAGACGGTATCCACCCACTCATTGAAGTTCCAGGAAAGTTGCTTTTCTCAACCTTTCAGGCTGCGAAATTGCGATTTTCTAACTTCGGTCCTAAGAGAATCTTGATGGACCGATCTCAGAATGCTTATTTCGATGTATAAAGACGATATCCCGCAAGTCAAAGAAGTTCCAGAAAAGTCGCGTTTTTCGACTTTTCGGGCTGCGAAAACGCGATTTTCTTACTTTGGTCCTCAGAGGATCTTGTTGGATCGATCTCAGAATGCTTATTGTGATGTATAAAGAAGATATTTACCCACTGGGTGAAATTCTAGAAAAGATGCTTTTTTTTGAGTTTTCGGGCTGCGAAACCGCGATTTTCTAACTTCGGTCCTAAGAGAATGTTGTTGGACCGATCTCAGATTGCTTATTTTGATGTATAAAGACGATATCCCGCCATTCGAAGAAGTTTCGGAAAACTTTGATTTTTCGACTTTTCAGGCTGCGAAAATGCGATTTTCTATCTTTGGTCCCAAAAGAATCTTGTTGGACCGATCTCAGATTGCTTATTTTAATGTATAAAGACGATATCCCTCCATTCGGAGAAGTTTCGGAAAACTTTGTTTTTTTGACTTTTCAGGCTGCGAAAAAGCGTTATTTTAACTTCGGCCCTAACGAAATCTTGGAAAAGCCGAGATCAGAATGATCATTTTTATTTATAAAGACGATATCCATCCACTCGTTGAAGTTCTAGAAAACTTTGCTTTTTCGACTTTATAGGCTGCGAAAATGCGTTATTTTAACTTCAGCCCTAAGAGAATCTTGTTGGACCGATCTAAGACTGCTCATTTTCATTTATAAAGACGATACCCACTTACTCGGTGAAGTTCCAGAAAAGTTGCTTTTTTCGACTTTCCGGGCTGCGAAAACGCGATATTCTTACTTCATTACTTAGAAAATCTTGTTGGACCGATCCCAGAATGCTTATTTTGATGTATAAAGTCGATATCCTGCGGTTCGGAGGAGTTTCGGAAAACTTTGTTTTTTAGACTTTTCAGGCTGCGAAAATGCGATTTTCTAACTTTGGTCCTAAGAGAATCTTATTGGACCGATGTCAGAATGCTTATTGTGATGTATAAAGGCAATATCCACCTACTCATTGAAGTTCCGGAAAAGTTGCTTTTTTCGACTTTTCAGGCTGCGAAAATGCGATTCTCTAACTTCGGTTCTAAGAGAATCTTGTTGGATCGATTTCAGAATGCTTATTGTGATGTATAAAGGGGATATCCACCCACTCGTTGAAGTTCCAGAAAAGTCGCTTTTTTCGACTTTTTGGGCTGCGAAAAAGCGATTTTCTTACTTCGGTACTAAGAAAATCTTGTTTGACCGATCTCAGATTGCTTATTTTAATGTATAAAATCGATACCCTGCCATTCAAAGAAGTTTCGGAAAACTTTATTTTTTCGACTTTTTAGGCTGCGATAACGCGTTATTTTAACTTCGGCTCTAACGAATTCTTGGAAAAGCCGAGATCAGAATGCTCATTTCCATTTATAAAGACGATATCCACCCACTCGGTGAAGTTCCAGAAAAGTTGCTTTTTTCTTCTTAGGCTGCATAAACGCATTATTTCAATTTTGGCCCTAACGGAATCTTGGAAAAGCCGAGATCAGAATGCTCATTTTCATTTATAAAGACAATATCCACCCACTCGTTGAAGTTCCAGAAAAGTCTTTTTTTTCGACTTTTTGGGCTGCGAAAACGCGATTTTCTTACTTCAGTACTAAGAAAATCTTGTTGGACCGATCCCAGAATGCTTATTTTGATGTATAAAGACGATATCCCGCAATTCAGAGAAGTTCCAGAAAAGTCGTTTTTTTCTACTTTTAAGGCTGCGAAAACGCGTTATTTTAACTTCGGCCTTAACGAAATGTTGGAAAAGTCGAGATCAGAATGCTCATTTTTATGTATGAAAACGATATCCCTCCATTCGGAGGAGTTTCGGAAAACTTGCTTTTTTCGACTTTTCAGGTTGCGAAAATGCGATTTTCTAACTTCGGACGTAAGAGAATCTAGTTGGACCGATCTCAGAAAGCTTATTTTCATGTATAAAGACGATATCGCGCTATTCGAATAAGTTTCGGAAAACTTTGTTCTTTCGACTCTTTAGGCAGCGAGAACGGGTTATTTTAACGTCGGTCCTAACGTAATTTTGAAAAGCCGAGATCAAAATGCTCATTTTCATTTATAAAGACGATATCCACTTACCCGTTGAAGTTACAGAAAACTTGCTTTTTTTGACTTTTCCGGCTGCGAAAATGCGATTTTCTAACTTCAGTCCTAAGAGATTCTTGTTTAACCGATCTCAGAATGCTTATTTTGATGTATGAAGACAATATTCACCCACTCGTTAAAGTTCCAGAAAACTTGCTTCATATACGTACATACATACATACCTCTCGGGAGATACCCAACTCCTAGAGAGTGCGTCCTCAGGTGGCGGATAGGGGAATTCCCTCACCGTATTTTCGGCGGTTAGGGGTGAAATAAAATATCCCCCGTGGACCAAAAGAGGTGCGAGGAGGAAGGACACCTCTATAAAACAACCACTAAACAAAAAGATGATATGAGTGACAAGAAAAACGACATACCCCACGCGGACACGCCAACACTGGCTACCTCCGCCGACGGTTCCGATCGAGTAAAAGCCCCGGTGGCCGACCCATGCTTCATGGATTGTGGGGGACGCAACCTAACACTCAACTCAACGGTAAGGAACCAGGCCACTAACGTTACTGGAACAACGGTAGGGAACCAGGCCAAACACATTACTGGAACAAAAAATGGGTGCAACAGTGGGGTGGACTCTAAGGTCTCATCTCACGTTCTCCTTAATCGAAGAATACTACCCTCAGCCCCTGCTACAGAGGTCCGACAGACACCCGTCGACCGTCTTGGAGCGAAAATCGAAGAACTCCTTGAATTCATTAAAACGAAAACAAACGTGCACGGCGATATAAAGCGGCTAGCAGGCTCAATTAGCACCGCGTATAACCTGGCGCTAAAGGATTTTCCTGTCACCCCGCAGAAACCAGGAGAACAAGCCACGTCGACGACGCAAACGTTACCCTGAATGGTTGTACACTCTGACACCTAGCCCAAACTCAGCCACTGACCCTCGTGCTTCTAAAAAACCGGCGCAGGACGATAGCTGGAGAACAGTTCAGCATAAGGATAGGAGAGATCAGCCAACGCAGGACAACACCGAAACTGCTAAAGAGCTTAGGTCAGCACGGAACGGGACTGAAATACAAAAGGGCCATACGAAAAAAACCCAACATAAGCCGGAAAAGAGAAAATCCCGAAACAAAGCGGTTCTCATCAAACCAGCGACGGGACGAACGTACGCAGAGCTTTTGAAAGAGATCAAAGCAAAAGTTCAGCCGGAGGAAAATGGTGCAAATATCAAATCGATCCGCCAAACGAAGGAGGGTGGAATACTTCTCGAGATTGGCCGCCAGTCTGGCGACGACGCCGCCTTTACTGAGGCTATCAAGACAGCCATAGGTGAAAACGGTACGGTCAAAAGACATCCCAATGGCTACATCTCGAGATATACTGACCTAGACGGAGTGACCACTGAAGACGACGTCCGCGGGGCACTAAAGCGCGACTACACAGACGGCCTAGAGATAAAACGGGTTAATCTAAGCCGGCGTGCCACAGGGTTCGGTCATAGGTCCTGACCTGTGGAATGCAGACTACGATGAGCTACTGGAGTTACCGCTGCCGGTACAAGTAGAACTTACTGGTTTTGCTGATGACGTTGCGGCCACAATTTTAGCAGACAGCATCGATGACGCAGAATTGCTAGTTCGGTCAACTATCGATGCTGTAGAGGCTTGGCTTGATAAGCATCACCTAAAGCTTGCCAAGCACAAAACAGAGATGGTAGTGCTAACTCGTCAAAGATAGTTCCCGAAGCCTTTCAGTGTGGACATCGGCGAGACAACCCTGTCGTCAACAAGGGCATTTCGCTACCTGGGAGTGATGATAGACGAAAAACTGTCTTTCCGCGAACACCTTGACAGCGTATGCACTAAAGCTAGTAAGACGGTATCCAACATATCGAGAATCATGACCAACGCAATAGGTCCACGAACCAAAAAAAGAAGAGTCCTATTAGAAGTGGTCCACTCCATCCTGCTCTATGGAGCGGAAACTTGGGCTCATATTCTAAAACAAAAAACTTACGGACGCAAGATCGCAGCAGTGCAACGGCGAGGAGCTCTGAGGGTGACTTGCGCTTACCGCACGGTCTCTGAAGCAGCCGTCTTGGTCATAGCGGGAGCAGCACCTATAGATCTACTAGCCCTAGAAAGGTCAAAACTAAATGATTTGAAGTCCAGCGAGAGTAACGTAACGGAAGCAAGAGCAAAGGCAAGGACAGAAACACTGGAGGATTGGAAGGAACGATGGGAAAACGGAAATACAGGCAGATGGACAGCACGCCTGATCCCCAACATTAAAGTCTGGCTATCCCGAAACCACGGGGAGACAGACTTTTATCTAACCCAACTGTTAACGGGCCATGGTTCCTTCAACGCATACCTCTTCAAAATGGGCCTACACCATACCCCGATGTGCAAATATTGCCCGAGCAAAAACGATGACGTTGAGCACACGTTTTTTGAGTGCGAGCGCTGGAAAAGCCTCAGAGACAGCATTGAAAAAACTATCGGCAACGCCCTCAGCCCTACGAACCTAGTGACTCATATGCTAGTGCGAGAAGAGAATTGGAGAGAAATTGCAGCATACGCGCAGCGTCTTCTGAAAAGTAAGATCTCAGAAAGAGGCAACTAACATGGGAGATGACGTGAATAACGCAGCACGGACTGGGTCGAAGTAATGCTAACGCGGTTCCGACCCAGTCTTCCCCGCTCTACGCAGGGAACGAGAAGAGGAGGTTTTTTAGTGAGTAAGAATCTCACACTACCGACCATCATCTTCAACTCACACCCGTCGGTGTCTTTTGAAGATTTTTCCTCCTCACCAAAACAAAAAAAAAAAAAAATACATACATACATACATAGATACATAGATACATACATACATACATACATACATACATACATACATAAATACATACATACATACATACATACATACATACATACATACATACATACATACATACATACATACATACATACATACATACATACATACATACATACATACATACATACATACATACATACATACATACATACTTACATACATACATACATACATACATACATACACACATACATACATACATACAGGCCTGTAATCGTGTAGGAAATAATAAAGCGCCGGGATTAGACGGAATCCCAAACATAGCCTTGAAGATCATCATCAAGGCAGCACCATCGTTATTCCTAGACGCTTACAATGCATGCCTCAAGGAGGAAACTTTTCCTCGTAAGTGGAAACAGCAACGGTTGGTCCTGTTGCCTAAAGGGAAGAAACCACCAGAAGAACCGTCATCTTACCGTCCACTCTGCATGTTAGACACGGCGGGCAAGATATTCGAGCGTATAATTCATCAACGAATAGATGCAGTAGTCGACCCACTCCTGGCAGACAACCAGTATGGATTCCGGAAAGGACGATCGACCCTGGACGCAATCAATCTGGTTGTCAATACAGCCAAGGAGGCAATCGCAGGAACGAGATGGAAAGGTGGAACTAAGAAGTACTGCCTAGTAGCCGCTCTAGACATCAAAAACGCCTTCAATTCCGCTAATTGGGACTGCATCATGCAAGCTTTCGAAGAGAAGAATGTTCCAGCATATCTGCGCAGACTAGTGATTAGCTTCTTTACAGATAGAGTGTTAAAATACGATACGAAGAATGGTCCGAACGAGTATGATATAACCGGTGGTGTGCCGCAGGGCTCTGTTCTCGGTCCACTTCTATGGAATATCATGTACGACGGGCTACTGAGATTGAAGCTCCCGAGATGTGTCAAATTGGTAGCGTATGCGGATGATGTTGCCGCGGTGATCGTCGCAAAACACCTCGACGAGATTCAACATCTGTTTGACGTCACTTATGAGAAAATCAACCAGTGGATGGATACAGTGAGCCTACAACTGGCCAAGCAGAAGACCGAAGCAGTGCTTATTACCAGCCGAAAAGAAGTTGAAACAATTAAGCTTAAAATCGGAGACCAAGAAATCACATCACAACCTTATATACAATATCTGGGAGTGATGCTTGATGCCCGACTCAACTTCAAGCAGCAAGTAGAACACGTCTGTACAAAAGCGTCAGTAGTGAGAGCTAGTCTCGCACGATTGATGCCGAACGTCGGAAGCCCAAAGCAGAGCAGGAGGCTACTATTGTCATCAGTAGTCACATCGGTGCTCACTTACGGAATATCCATTTGGGCTGACGCACTAAAGACGCAAGATTCCTGGAGAAAGGCTGGACCGATATATCGGATGAGTGCACTACAAGTCGCAAGCGCTTACCGCACAGTATCGGAGGAAGCAGTGTGCGTCATTTCCGGAACCCTACCTCTTAGAGTTCTAGCTGAGGAAAGACAGAACCTTTATCAACGAAAGGTGACAACCACACTGAGTGCTGAAGAACTTAAGGCAGAAGAACGACAGAAGAGCATCGCTCGTTGGCAGCGTCAATGGGATGTTGCAGAGAAAGGCAGATGGACACATCACCTCATACCACGGATTGATGTTTGGCTGAACCGGAGTCACGGTGAGGTCAACTACTATCTAATGCAGCTGCTATCAGGACATGGCTGCTTTCGAGAGTATTTACACCGCTTCAAGCACGATAATTCTCCGGAGTGCCCGTCCTGCCCAGGAGTACATGAAAATGCGAAGCATGTTTTCTTCGAGTTTCCACGATTTTCTCCACAGCGTGACCAACTCGAGAATATCTTACACCACAGTATTCAACCAGAGACACTAGTAGAAGCAATGTTGTCATCAAGAGCCTCTTGGAATGCCATCAGCACATTCGCAACAGAAGTCCTCATAGACTTGCGTTCCATCGAAAGAAGAAGGGCAAATGACAACAACTAAAAGACAGAAGTAATAACATCTTAGCTAGCAGAAGAAAAAGCAGTAGCTAAATCCTCCCCCCACGAAGTAATGCCTAACGGCGGATACCGTCGGGGATCAGAGTTCAGAGGATAGCGGAGGTTTTAGTCGGTATTAGCATTAACACGTCACCTTAAGTTAATGTTCGAGTCCGACATACCAGGCAAGACATCTAAGCCAGAGATTTGTAAAGGAATTTCCTTCGCTATATAAAAAAAAAAAAAAAAAAAAAAAACATACATACATACATACATACATACATACATACATACATACATACATACATACATACATACATACATACATACATACATACATACATACATACATACATACATACATACATACATACATACATACATACATACATACATACATACATACATACATACATACATACATACATACATACATACATACATACATACATACATACATACATACATACATACATACATACATACATACATACATACATACATACATACATACATACATACATACATACATACATACATACATACATACATACATACATACATACATACATACATACATACATACATACATACATACATACATACATACATACATACATACATACATACATACATACATACATACATACATACATACATACATACATACATACATACATACATACATACATACATACATACATACATACATACATACATACATACATACATACATACATACATACATACATACATACATACATACATACATACATACATACATACATACATACATACATACATACATACATACATACATACATACATACATACATACATGCATACATACATACATACATACATACATACATACATACATACATACATACATACATACATACATACATACATACATACATACATACATACATACATACATACATACATACATACATACATACATACATACATACATACATACATACATACATACATACATACATACATACATACATACATACATACATACATACATACATACATACATACATACATACATACATACATACATACATACATACATACATACATACATACATACATACATACATACATACATACATACATACATACATACATACATACATACATACATACATACATACATACATACATACATACATACATACATACATACATACATACATACATACATACATACATACATACATACATACATACATACATACATACATACATACATACATACATACATACATACATACATACATACATACATACATACATACATACATACATACATACATACATACATACATACATACATACATACATACATACATACATACATACATACATACATACATACATACATACATACATACATACATACATACATACATACATACATACATACATACATACATACATACATACATACATACATACATACATACATACATACATACATACATACATACATACATACATACATACATACATACATACATACATACATACATACATACATACATACATACATACATACATACATACATACATACATACATACATACATACATACATACATACATACATACATACATACATACATACATACATACATACATACATACATACATACATACATACATACATACATACATACATACATACATACATACATACATACATACATACATACATACATACATACATACATACATACATACATACATACATACATACATACATACATACATACATACATACATACATACATACATACATACATACATACATACATACATACATACATACATACATACATACATACATACATACATACATACATACATACATACATACATACATACATACATACATACATACATACATACATACATACATACATACATACATACATACATACATACATACATACATACATACATACATACATACATACATACATACATACATACATACATACATACATACATACATACATACATACATACATACATACATACATACATACATACATACATACATACATACATACATACATACAGGCCTGTAATCGTGTAGGAAATAATAAAGCGCCGGGATTGGACAGAATCCCAAACATAGCCTTGAAGATCATCATCAAGGCAGCACCATCGTTATTCCTAGACGCTTACAATGCATGCCTCAAGGAGGGAACTTTTCCTCGTAAGTGGAAACAGCAACGGTTGGTCCTGTTGCCTAAAGGGAAGAAACCACCAGAAGAACCGTCATCTTACCGTCCACTCTGCATGTTAGACACGGCGGGCAAGATATTCGAGCGTATAATTCATCAACGAATAGATGCAGTAGTCGACCCACTCCTGGCAGACAACCAGTATGGATTCCGGAAAGGACGATCGACCCTGGACGCAATCAATCTGGTTGTCAATACAGCCAAGGAGGCAATCGCAGGAACGAGATGGAAAGGTGGAACTAAGAAGTACTGCCTAGTAGCCGCTCTAGACATCAAAAACGCCTTCAATTCCGCTAATTGGGACTGCATCATGCAAGCTCTCGAAGAGAAGAATGTTCCAGCATATCTGCGCAGACTAGTGATTAGCTACTTTACAGATAGAGTGTTAAAATACGATACGAAGAATGGTCCGAACGAGTATGATATAACCGGTGGTGTGCCGCAGGGCTCTGTTCTCGGTCCACTTCTATGGAATATCATGTACGACGGGCTACTGAGATTAAAGCTCCCGAGATGTGTCAAATTGGTAGCGTATGCGGATGATGTTGCCGCGGTGATCGTCGCAAAACACCTCGACGAGATTCAACATCTGTTTGACGTCACTTATGAGAAGATCAACCAGTGGATGGATACAGTGAGCCTACAACTGGCCAAGCAGAAGACCGAAGCAGTGCTTATTACCAGCCGAAAAGAAGTTGAAACAATTAAGCTTAAAATCGGAGACCAAGAAATCACATCACAACCTTATATACGATATCTGGGAGTGATGCTTGATGCCCGACTCAACTTCAAGCAGCAAGTAGAACACGTCTGTACAAAAGCGTCAGTAGTGAGAGCTAGTCTCGCACGATTGATGCCGAACGTCGGAGGCCCAAAGCAGAGCAGGAGGCTACTATTGTCATCAGTAGTCACATCGGTGCTCACTTACGGAATATCCATTTGGGCTGACGCACTAAAGACGCAAGATTCCTGGAGAAAGGCTGGACCAATATATCGGATGAGTGCACTACGAGTCGCAAGCGCTTACCGCACAGTATCGGAGGAAGCAGTGTGCGTCATTTCCGGAAC
>CAXHJT010000029.1:0-19870 GCA_964016945.1 Microplitis deprimator
CGCCATTACAGTTTTGTTGTAACTTTTCTGTTTAATGTATTTCTCTTCATTCTCTATAAAACTATTATTTATCAAAATTACACAATACTTTACAAAAATTTTCTTTAAATACATTGGATATTTTAATTGGTATTAATTTATTATATAACAATGTCAGTAAGTCATAAAAAGGTTAGTTTCTTTTATTATTCTTTGTTTATTTGTTTTAAATTTTTAATTTCGCTATTTAATTTAATTTGAATGGCTGTGCTAAATCTAAATTGGAAATTGATTTTTTTATAAAAAAAAAAAAAAAAAGAAAAAAATACATATATATATATATATATATATATATATATATATATATATATATATATATATATATATATATATTTGTTTTTTCTAATTAACGACCAACTTTGAAATTGTTTCAATAGATTGTCGTTTCTTTGCAAATTTAGTAACAATAATAATGCAGTAATTTATTATCTGTGATAATTATTGTAATGCAATTGTTTAAAATCACTTTAAGATTAGCTGGGAACGCTGTATTGCATTTTTGTATTTATAAATGGTTATTATTTAATAATACTGAGGTTAGCCGATGTCCAATAATTTTTTTTGATTTTTTTAAAAACTATAAATTCTTAACATTGCACCTATAGTTATACATTTTTTTCATGTGAATGTTGTTACATTTTATGTTTTTAATTGATTTGATGAAAAAAAAAAGTTTTTTAAATCGAGAATTGTCAGCTGTCTGCTGACTTCAGGATCATTCAAACTTTTGTTTTAGAAATTTTTCTCCCAGCTTATGGTTGCTGCGCCTAGCTTTTATTATCGTACACAAACATCTGAAATTTTTCAACTATTTTTTAAATCTTTTTCATTTTATCTCTCGTGATTTTAGTTAACAATGCATCATGATTATTTTTTTCCCATTTTTTCATTTCGTATCGCTACACATTCTATATCGATACATAATATGATATAATATTAATCAATATATGGTTTAATGATTGTTCTAGGAATTTTATGTTTTTTACAGTAGCAGAAAAACGGTGCTCATGAATTTCACCCTATGTTGGAGAGATGTAATGTTTTTTGTACTTAAAGATCCAAAACAATGAATTATTGTTATAATCCTGAAGTTAACCGACGTCTAATAATTATTCTATATTTTTAAAAACGATTAATTATTACAAACAAAATATTTGAAAAAATCGCACCTATAGTTTTTTTAATTTTCTACATATGGATATTTTTAGTTAATTTTTTTTTTTTATAATTTATCGTTTTTAAAAAAATTTGAAAAATATGAGACGTCGGCTATCTTCAGTATCATGTTATTGTTTTGTTCTAAAAAATTTCTGATCAGTTGATTTAAAATAAAATCACCTTTCCATGCTAATGTATACTGTACTGAAGGTATAAATATATATATTTATATATATGTATACATTTTATTTATTTATTGAATTTTCAGCTTTGATGACAATAGGAAATAAATAATTATATGAAAATGTTTATTACTCATGTATTCTTCAGTAACTTCCGATAGTGAATAAATTAACAACATATTACTTTCAGACCTCTTCATTTTCTGCTGTGCAGTAATAACAGAAACAACAACAACAACAACAATAAAAATAATTATAATAATATTAACGTTACCCATTATTTTCAGAAGTTTTCTTTACATTTAAAAAATATAATAACTACAATTTGAATTATATTTTATCCCATTATAAATGTCTTTCAGCATTTAATTTTTTTCCTTTTCAATAGTGAAACATTAGCTGGCTATATCTAATAAATTAATGATATATCAACAAAATGTACGGAGTCTGATATGTTCATGGATCATAAAATAATAATAATTATAGCACAGCGTATTTTTGACTTGTGTCGAATGAAAATAAATTTTTCTACTCATAGGTGTAGATCTATTTTGATAAGCTTATCGTTTTTTCTGTAGTCTTTAAACAGTGTATTGAAATAAAATAAAATTGATTTGTGTACAGAAAACAGATAAGGTAAAGGGCCCTGTTTCTGACCTTTTAAGAATGCCGGTTGAGGTTATACTATAATAATTAATGTAAGATTTAACTAAATGAGAAAAAAAAATTTTATCGACTAGTTTAGAATTTGTCAAATAAAGTCATGTGCGTAAAATAATTATTAGAATTGAATTAATAATTTAAATTGACGTTTTAAAAATTGACTTTCAGACACCCAGTTTCTGACCGTCAGAATTCTTCAGCTCGCAGTTTCTGACCCTCACAGTGGTCTAATTTCTGATGCTCACATTAAACCATAGTTATGAAGTACTTACTAAGTTTGAATAAACTAAAATTATTGTTTAGATAAATGAATTAAAAAAACAATAAAAAAATTAATTTTGTCAAAATAAAAATATTATTTAACTAAAAGAGTCATAATAATTCAAATACTATTGGAATTGACATTATTTTTACAATAATTTTATCACTCCAAAAATATACTTTCAAGATCTAAACATAATCTTTTATTTATAAAAATAAATATTAAATGTCAATTTATACCTGTATTATAAAAAATAATGAAAAATAATTTAATAAAACTATAAATATTCATAATCTCAATAAATTCAACACAAAATAAACTATAAGTATTGTTATTTTTACATTATAGACATGTAATTAAATAGATAACCTCGTTCGTAGTAAGTTAGAATTTAAGGGTGAATAACTTCATCACACCTTTAAAATTGAGCCTTGTTATTGACCATCAAATTTTAGCAACAAAACTCATTTTAATATGTTTTATACGTGTATTTAAATAAATTTTAATTAAATATTGATCTATCCATACATTTTTAATTAATTTTTTTTACTTATATGATAATTAGAGCACAGATTCAATTGTCGCACCTTCTAACATCAACTGTTTAGACTACACTTAAAAAATGGCTTCCGCAGCCACCTATGACTAAAACATTTTTTTTTATTCAGTTAATAATTTCTATGTTTTTTAAATTGCTATTAATTAGGCTCAGAATAGATTACTATAAATTATGAAAAAATCAATTTTCTTATTAAAGTTATAATTTTTTAAGTAAGTTAGAAAAAAGTTGAAAAGGTCAGAAACTGGATCACGGTCAACAATAGGATCTTTTACCTTACGGGAACATTTAACCCTTCGTTGGTCGCGCTATGAGCGAATCGCCGGATAACAACTACTCAATCCCATCACCAATTTTTATTACCCACTTCCATCTACCGTAACCATACACTCGTTGTCATTAATGCCTGGTCCCTTGCCTGGCTAAGATACTATAGTCTGGGGGACCAGGCATTAATGACAACGAGTGTACTTCCTTACTTGTGTTGTGTAGCCAGCTGGTTACACTGCGCTCTCTATGACCACCCTATAGAAAAATGAAATAAAACAATTAATCCTATACGCGGGAATTTTCGAATATCTTATGTACTTAGATATAGAATAAATATTTAAATATAGGATAAACATTTAGATACAAAATAAATAAAATAAATAATCAAATATAAAAATAGATATATAAATCTATAGATATAGTAATACCGTAGAAATAAAATAAAACTAAAATAAAACTACAATTATTGTAATGGTCACTTAGAATGTAAGCTAGTTGAATATTTTGGGAAAACCCACGAGGATTCCTCACCAGATGTCTAATCCCATATTTTTTGCTATAATCCTCTTGTTGGCAAAACTTTCCCAAAATATTCATAAACTAATTAAGGGATTATTTTGCTGGGCCTAAGCTGGGGACAATAGGACTGGACTCCTTGGCAGCGACAGTCCCGGGAAAAACGAAGTTGCTGTGACGTAAAAGTCCGCACGGACTTACGATGCTGAGAGGGGATGAAGGCGAGTAGCGTTGGGACTCAACAGCAGCGCACGCAAACACCTTTGACTACTCATACACCCCCTCTCTAAAAAAGGGGATCACGGAAGAAAAACGAAGGACGAACACATTCTACGTTGCGGATTTCATTCGATTCTAAGCTTGGTAACCAACTTGCACGTTGGAATTTTAGAGAGTTAAAATACTCGTAAAATTCAATCTAAATTTTGTGTAAAATATACGAATAAAATATCACTATTATTCTTCTAACGATTAAATGAATTGTTTTTATTTATTAATATAAAATTCTAACTACGTATAAAAATATTTAAACCTAATTTAAATTCAAATAGCCAGACATCGCGCGCTTTTTAAATCCTACAATTTTCCTCCGCGAGCTGAACGCCTCTAAGTTCCGAAGGGCGAATTAAAAGAACGTTTCACGCTATAGTCAACTTGGCGGCTATACAACATTGGTGACAGCGGTGGGATTCGCCAACTCGGGAGAGAAAAAATTTAATCAAAAGTGCGCGAAAAGACATTAAATTCAAAATTAATACGTGTGTATCATTGAAAACGGTGACTCTTTAGGACTGGTGTTTAAATAAATATAAATTAAATTGTGCAAATAAATAGTAGTAGTGATAATCTAAACCTAATTAAACAAACAATTAAATTAACTAAATTAAATAAACTAATTGTATAAACTTAAAGTGCAGCGAAAGTGTAATTGAAATTTTATGATAAAATTTATATCAATTGAAGCACCACTCTATCTGGGGTTTTACGCGGTTTCCCTCAGATCGTTGGGTGTATACCAGAGTTGGGTGATTGTAAGGCCGCGAGTATTTAAATATATCATACTCCTTCAATCACATGCTTTAAAAAACGATCATAAGACAAGTGAATCTACTCAAGATAATAATCGGTTCCTGGAAAATCAAATCCACCATCGGCTTCCTGAGGACGGCGTTCATCATCAGCATCCAGGGGGTACACCAACGACGGCATTGGAGCACATCATCAGACGACTGGTCCTCTCATTTACACGACAACGAGATCATCAAGTAGTAAGCCAAAATAATCTCCTTTCATATAATCTAAGTGACCAATAGGCTCGTATTATATTTAAATTCTGTTATCACAAATTTTTCTTTGAATAAGTTATGCTAATGCGATAGAATAAATAAAATTTGAAATTGTTTAAAACTCTATAAACAAATTGATACATTGGAATAATCAGTTTGGATATATATAGATATATTTACATATTAAATAATTAACTAAATTTAAATAAATAAATAAAAAAATTAAATAAATAAATAAAGATAAAATTATAATATTTAAAATAATAAATTTTAATAAGCAGAGATTTACAAATTGTTAAATATCAGTAACTAATAATATACTATTTTAATTATAGGTTTGTACAACTAGAAAAAAAAAAAAAAAAAAAAAAAAAAAAAAAAAAATTATCCCCTACTAGACATTTCGGTATAATCTAAAATTGTATTTTACATGCTCGTTATCTTCGTATCATTATTTTATCGTTTGTTAGTTAATTTAAGATTAACTTAGTACCATAAACACCAAAATTTAAAAAAAAAAAAAAAAAAAAAAAAAACTTAATACCCGGAAAATAAAGTTATAATCTAATAATTCAAAGAATTACATCAATATTGTATCGACTACGTCTCCACATAATCATAATAATACCTCTTTTATAACTAATTTGGGTCTCCAATACTTTCCTCGTTACACATTCTTATTCGATTTCCAAAATGTGGCGATCAAATACAAATAAATCTTCACGCAAACGCAATAAGACTGGTACTCAAAGCAATAGCACTAGCGGTGTATTCTTTGTAGAATCGGTCGTAGTTCAGACTGAGCCTACAAACCAGGTATCTACAACTTTGACTTCCGCGAATCCAGCTAATACCCTTTTGAATCCTACGAGCCCTGATTTTGAAACGCGTAACCTTGATAATTTAATCACCGTAGGTTCAATTCCTCCTCGCCAAAACCTTGATAACTCGGGTCCCATAAGGCTTTCGAAACCTTGCGGGATATAATTTGCTCAGAACCTCTTTTACAATATCCCGATTTTTCACAACCTTTTCTCGTCACTACTGATGCATCCAACTATGCCTTAGGTGCTGTACTGAGTCAGGGTACTGTCGGAAAAGATTTGCCTATCGCGTATGCTTCTAGAACTTTGAAAGATACAGAAGTTAATTATTCTACCACAGAAAAGGAACTGCTGGCTATCCTGTTTGCCGTCGAACACTTTCGTCCATACCTATACGGACAGGCCTTCACCTTGATTACTGATCACCGTCCACTTGTTTGGTTGCACAACGCCAAAGATCCTACATCCAAATTAATGAGGTGGCGTATTAGACTTAGTGAATACGACTACACTATTGTTCACAAACCCGGTAAAATCAACTCCAATGCAGACGCACTATCGCGAAATCCTATTATTTCTCACCCTCATCCATCTCTACCTACAGACCCGACGATTAATAAAGAAAAGAATGACAGCCTTAGGGCTCCACGAAGGGTATTCGTCTGCGCTGACGTCATACCGTCCGCGGAACCCGACGCCGACTGTCATTCTGAATGTCAAAAAGATTTAGCCATTCAAGAACAAGTCTGTTCCGTTTTCTTCATGCATGGGAAAACTGAGCATGACATAGAAAGTTCGAGGGAGGTCGTAGACAGATTTAATATCATAAAATATAATCCTGTAATAGATGACAATATTAACGACTCTATTGACCTACTGAGAGGGAAATCGGACGAGGCTAGCGGTGCTGGACTTGACTCAATACCATCCGTCAGTAAGACGTCATTTTTGAGTCGGGAACAGTATTGTCCTCCGTTCCGGACTCCTTCTCAAAACAATTTAGAATATGGAACAAGTGTTCCTGCTGAAGGGCAAGCTCTCTTGGTCAAGGAACAAAAAGAGTCGCTCAGGTTCGGGAATCTGGAGACGTCCAGTCCCTCATCGCCGAAAATCGGGTTGACACTGCTTCAGAAACCGTCCTGGGGACTGATAGGGAAATTGAAAAGTATAGCCGGCGCAGTGGCTACCCTGTGGACAATCAGTCCCTCATCACCGGAAGCCGGGTTGATACTGCCTCAGGGAGGTGCTGCGGGGCGTACAGAAGAGGCTGGTATGCCTAGTAGAAAGAGACCAAGAGAAGCGTTGTTCGATAGGGAGACGACCTCCTCCGTAAATTTGAATAATTCAAACGACCAAGATGACGCTCCTAGAATGAAAATTCGTAAAATTAATGATGTGACAAACCCTTTAAAATTACCTACTCCTATTCTGTACTATACCAAGGACTACCTCTTCATGCGGAAAGATAATCTAATTAACTTTCTCCCTGTTAACTGGGAAATAACTTCGATTACAGGCCAGCAACTCCTCGAACATAATAAATTCACGACAGCCGACATGACCCACTACTCAGTCCGCATTGGCGATGTACTTACCTTCCAAGACAGTAATAAGCACGTGTTTCATGTTTTTACCAAGTCTACGCCTAAAGAAGACGTAAAAGCCAAAGACCTTGAAAACGGACTCATTGCACTAAAAAATCTGGTTGATTCTATAGATCTTAAAAGCTTTAGTATATCCAAGCTAAACAACGATATCCATCCTATTCAATGGTCGTATGTTGAACACCTAATTAAGAAAATATTCTCCAGTTCGGATTATAAGATTTGCATCTGTACCAATGAAATAATCCTACCACCTGTAACTGATCGCATCAAAATCATAGAAGAAAATCACAACTCTGTACCAGGTGGACATCAAGGTGTCGCAAAATTATACAAACACATCCGCGATAACTTTTACTGGCCACGCATGACGAAGGATATCGAAAAGTTTGTCAAAGCGTGTGTCAGCTGTCAGACTTTTAAGGTACGGGAGCCCAAAACCAGACAACCCATGCGTATAACAGATACACCTAGCTTTCCCTTCGATAAAGTTCAACTGGATATCGTAGGACCTCTACCAATTACAATGAAAGGTAACCGATATCTCCTAACTCTGCAAGACAATTTCAGCAAATATTCGGATGCTATCCCCATACCGACCTTCGATGCTCCTACCGTGGCTCTCGCATTCGCGGAACATTTTATTTCCCGATTTGGTTGCCCTAAGAGTATCCATACGGATCAAGGAACTAACTTCACCAGTCGAGTCATGAAGCTCTTTTGTACTATCTTCAAGATCCAACAGTTCAGATCAACTGCTTTCCACCCACAATCACTAGGGTCACTTGAGCGTGCGCATCGAGAATTTGTTGGATATCTGAAGCATTATTGCAAAGAAAGAGACTGGGATGATTGGGTAAGGTTCGCGATTTTTTCTTACAACACCAAAGAACACAGAAGCACTGGGTATTCCCCTCATGAACTCGTATACGGAACCAAAGCTCGAATACCATCCGCGTTTCAGAATGAAGAAATTACCCCTACGTTCGAACAATATTTTAACAACTTATTCACTCGTATCGAGACGTCTAGAACAATCGCCACTGCCAACTTGAATCGAACGAAAGAAACAACAAAGCGATACTACGATAGATATACAAAACCTTATAAATATCGCGTTAACGACGATGTGTATTTATTAAAAGAACCCCGCTTAACTAAATTCGAACCCTACTGGAATGGTCCTTACAAAATTCTGGGGTTACTCAGTAATGAAAATGTAGAGATTTCTTTAGGACAAAACAAAACGAAAATTGTACACACCAATAAGCTAAAACCTGCGTGTATTAGAGTAGATAACGATGAGGAACCGTTGGCGAACGGGCAATCGGGGTGAATTAATAATGGGAAAATGTACCGTAGTAGAAACCAAATTTGTCCTTTTCTAACTACCTTTGGAAGGGAAAACCAGAAAATTTTTGTTTTATAAACAAAAATTTTCGCTATAAGGGGGGAGGTGTTGTGTAGCCAGCTGGTTACACTGCGCTCTCTATGACCACCCTATAGAAAAATGAAATAAAACAATTAATCCTATACGCGGGAATTTTCGAATATCTTATGTACTTAGATATAGAATAAATATTTAAATATAGGATAAACATTTAGATACAAAATAAATAAAATAAATAATCAAATATAAAAATAGATATATAAATCTATAGATATAGTAATACCGTAGAAATAAAATAAAACTAAAATAAAACTACAATTATTGTAATGGTCACTTAGAATGTAAGCTAGTTGAATATTTTGGGAAAACCCACGAGGATTCCTCACCAGATGTCTAATCCCATATTTTTTGCTATAATCCTCTTGTTGGCAAAACTTTCCCAAAATATTCATAAACTAATTAAGGGATTATTTTGCTGGGCCTAAGCTGGGGACAATAGGACTGGACTCCTTGGCAGCGACAGTCCCGGGAAAAACGAAGTTGCTGTGACGTAAAAGTCCGCACGGACTTACGATGCTGAGAGGGGATGAAGGCGAGTAGCGTTGGGACTCAACAGCAGCGCACGCAAACACCTTTGACTACTCATACACCCCCTCTCTAAAAAAGGGGATCACGGAAGAAAAACGAAGGACGAACACATTCTACGTTGCGGATTTCATTCGATTCTAAGCTTGGTAACCAACTTGCACGTTGGAATTTTAGAGAGTTAAAATACTCGTAAAATTCAATCTAAATTTTGTGTAAAATATACGAATAAAATATCACTATTATTCTTCTAACGATTAAATGAATTGTTTTTATTTATTAATATAAAATTCTAACTACGTATAAAAATATTTAAACCTAATTTAAATTCAAATAGCCAGACATCGCGCGCTTTTTAAATCCTACAATTTTCCTCCGCGAGCTGAACGCCTCTAAGTTCCGAAGGGCGAATTAAAAGAAAGTTTCACGCTATAGTCAACTTGGCGGCTATACAACACTTGTAAATGCAGGCCAAGAGCTATTTACAACTGCAACCATGAATGGGTGGCAATAGGTGGTTATGTGGAAAAGGCTGGTCATACAAACACACTTTCCTTTTATATAAATTAGAGAGGTTCGATTGAAACGAACATTATTATTTATAGCTGACACAAGAAAATTTTGTTGTTTATGGCGAGAAAAAAATTCCCTGAAAATTTTAGCTCTTTATTTTAATTTTACGTACTTCCTTTTGTTATCAATTAGAAATGGAACAAAATTTGTTTAAGGTAGTACTACCGGTTTCAGAATTGACGTTCAGAATTTAATGAAATTTGGCATATTGGTACTTTATAATATCATAAATAAGCAGTAAAATTTTTGGAAGCCGACCAAGAACTGAAAAAAAGATATTGACATTTATAAATTTTTGCCTTTAACATTGATCCTTATGAGAAATCACAGACTTTATTTTATTTCACAAAACTGGACGTTGAGATTTCTATGATATTGGTATTAATAGAAAGAGAAAAATTTATTGAATATTATGTGCAAATAAAACCATAAACATCAAGCTTGTGATAAGAGTAATTAATAAATAATTGAGAAAAAAGTACTAGTCAATTTAAATGTGGCAACGCCGCATAAAAGGTTAGGACGCGCGCGAAATTCAAACATACACCAATGCGGTGCGGGAATATCAGTATCATACAGATTTTTAAAAAACATACGATAATTTGTTTTAGATTTTTTTTATACATCTTTTCGGTAATTACTTTACCTTTCCAATTAAATACTTTTTTTGTGCCATTTAATAAATTTAACTCTGACATTTTTGTAAATAGATACACGCAACTGACAATTCGTGTAAAAATAAATAAACATATGCGCAATAGATTTCCGCGCATGAACTCATATGTTGAGTGAAACAGAAAATATCTCTATCTCTTTAGTTTTTACGCGACGTTGTCAGATGAAAATACTACTGAAGCCAAATTACACAAAGCACTCATTTGACACTTGTGGTAACGGTAATACTACCTTAATAGGTTTTAGCCTAAGAAATTAAAAAATTCGAAATATGAAATCGACATGAAGATTTAATTGAAATTTATTTAACAAATTTCTTTTAGCTCCCAATTGACATCAATAGTAAGTAATTTTTTTTTAAATGTATACTTGGGCGAAATAACTACTACGTTGTCCTTTTCTCAATTACCATTTTGGTTTTTTTAATCAATTGATATAGTTTTTATACGATTATGGCTATTGAAATTCATAGACAATTTTAAAAAAGTGAGCGACACTTTCTGGAAATTTTTAAGCTTCATATTCATTTATTTTTATTGTAACGATTGCTTGATTTGTAAATAGCACTTAGAAGTATTAAGATGTCATTTCATGCTGTTTCTTGCCGCTGATTTCTGAGCGGCAAATTTTGAGATGATATATTTTCTACAAAATGTGGAAAAACGTACGGTAACTGCGTCAAATTGCAGTAACATTTCGAAAAGTACTTGCAATAATCATTATGGAACGGAATTTTCCAGGGAATGAATAGCTTTTAAATGCCTTTTTTCCCTGTTTAAAAAATCTCATAGAATCCAATAGATTCTCATAAATTCCCATAGAAATTTTACAAGAATGAATGAGTCTTGTGAGAAGTGCTATAGTTAAGTATACGGCCTAATACATATATGCAAGGTTACTAGTAACTTATATGTATACAGCTATAAGAATGGGCGTGTTTGGCCGAAGTAAGTACTTACTAAATTTAGTAAGGACTTAGTAAGATGTGGTATAGTAAATATGCTTTTACTATATAAAATCTTACTAAGTTTACTAAGGACTTAGTTCGCCCGAACACGCCCAATCTGTCGTCTTTTTTAAGCAGGGTTCTTTCGAAAAATAAGCTACAGCACATGCGCAATCACATCACATTAATGTTGCACGTATATATATAAATATATATATATATATATATACATGAAAATGTGTGATATCGAATGGGATGCAGCGTAGCTCATAATGAAGTTTAGAACGGCAGAAAGAGGGCACGGGGGTTACGTATAGGCTTTTTCATAACGAAATCAGCGCAAGCGCATTCATCATGTTTTAAAGGCGGAAATTCAAAAGTTTCGGTCTCTTTTCATACAAATTGTGGAGCACACTTACACTTACACTGCTCATAAACATATAAACAGTCCGAAAAAGATGGCAGATATTGAGACATGCCCACTGAAAATAAAAATACCTATTGCACGAGTACATCAGAAATTTGCTGATTAGCGTTCAAGTGCAGCCCTCTGCTGTCGGTTGACGATCGTTCTCTGCGTCAAATTAGGTCACGATACACGGAAAAAAAAACTTTAAAAATTACTATTTGAAAATATAACCCGGAACCCAGTTGTCAATATGAGGAATTTTGATATTCAAATAGTAAATTTTATAATAGGTGTCGTCTATTTTCTAAGTATCAGTTACGATTTTTAAAGTTCAAATAGTAATTATTCTTAAATAGACAATAAATTTTCATAATTATCCTGTAATTATTCACGTTTGAATCATAAACGAAAAAATTACTATTTAGAATGATGGTATTTACTGATCACTTTATCATTATATTTCTTGCCATTCTCAATTTATATAGATCATTTTTTTCCGTGTAAACTTTAAAATTGCCCGCTACATGAAATAAAGTAGCATCAGGATATGATTACTTGCAAGAATAAGCGTCAACGTAGATATTTTTATTGAACATCATGATAATTTAGTAAGCTGAAATTCGTAACGATTACTTTTTAACAGCCTTTCGTAAAACGGAGGTAAACTCTGATCCCGCTACATTAAATTATAGATTATTTATAAAATTAACAATCAAGAGAGGGTTTTATGAAGATATAAATTCGATGTATTCAAAATAAAATTATTTTATTATAAAAGCACATTTATAATTTTCAGATGATAACAAATAAACAAATAGTATATTATACGCCTAGGGGGGAAAGTAGGACATTCCAAATTGAGTGTGTAATTGCCTATTTGAGCAGAAGGTGAGGATGGCAAACACGTGAATTGGGATGTCCTATATATATGTACAAAGTATGAAGAAGTATGTGGTAGAGGTATGTAAGACTCCTGAAGTCTTTTAATTATTTGACAATTGCAAAGTTTGGATTTCGTTAACTAAGTTTTGAAAATCATATAATTCGTACAGTAATCTGTTAGGTAATATTTAAAAGTATGAATCTTTAGCTTTTTTATTTCCATTAAATGAAAACAATTACATTTTGATGTATAATTCACCTAGCTTTATAGATCATTTTTGTTTCTTAAAGTTTGCTTTCTACAGCCGGAATTTTAACTTCCCGCTAAGAAAATTGAAAATTTTAAAAAATTCGGGAAGTTATTGGTTTTGGTTCGATTTTCAAAAATCGAATTTCTATCAGATCTTGACGTTTTGAGGTTCTAGGAAGCTATTCTGACTAATTTCAAGATGATGTGCAAGTGCATGTATGTGTGCATATGTACATAAGTACGTATGTAAATGTCTGTAAATTTTGAACGGATGAACCGATTTTGATCGTCAAGGTGTCATTCGACGCGGCTTGATCGGCAGGGTGCGTTCGGAGATGTTCTAAAAATAAAAATTTTCCAATAATGTATTTTTTGGATAATTTTAAATGTGCTCGGTGGATTGATTCCAAAATTTAATAAGCTTTAAAACTTCATAATCCGCGTTGAATGCCACCACCCTGCTTAAAAAATCCGATAGATTCTTACAGCTGTATGTATAATGTCCTATACCTAACTACAGCACTTCTCATAGAACTCATTCATTATTCTTATAAAATTTCTATAGGAATTTATGAGAATCTAATGGATTTTATGAGATTTTCTAAACAGGGCACAACCATCAAAATGGGTTCATTCGTTTAAGAGATACTGTTAACGAACTAAAAAAGAATTTTTTTTCGAAATTTCTCAAAAACGACTAGATAAATCAATTCTAAAATCTCATCAGTAGAACTCAATAAAATACGTCGATTGCCACTTCAACCATCTCAATCGGTCGTTTGAGCGATATCGGAGAAAAAATGTTAAAAAAAACGGTTTTTTTTCGAAAACAACGGCATACAAGAGTATTTTCAAGCTGAAGGAGCTTGAAAGCAGCGCGAAGTTTTGGGGCTGGCCAGCAGGGTCAACCGATAGACCGATTTTTTTGTATGTAACTTTCATTCCATAATCCTCTGATATCTTTTTACGCCTTTGTTCTAATTTCAAAATCTCTTTTGTTAAGCTCGCGCTATCGTAATAGTTCATAATACGGCAGGCACACGCTTCTTAGCTTTTGAAATTTATATATTGAACAATGTTATTAATACAGAGGTTTTATTGTTACATCGACTTCAACTCACATAAATTTTCTGTTTTATCAGTGTTTTGAGTATATTTTATTATCTTAAGATATTATTTTTAAAAGATTATTTTAAGAAAATAATTATTTATTCTTAAGAAAAAATTTGAAAAAAAACCTCATTTAATAACAAACACATTATCGTGAAGATAGTGCTTCTTACTTCTACCCTCTATAGGGTGAGAGTATGGCTTCCGACAGGGTCGCAGTGAGACCGAGTACCTTTTTAGGCGGATGTGCGTAGTAAGATGTTTTAATCAGATGTCGACATTTTCAGGTTCGGAGAAGCTTTTTTAACTATTTTCAGATTTCTTGCACCATTACAAAGAGTTTGTCACCTTTGTAGGAAAAAAAAATATTGACAACGGGGCCAGTCTTGGCACAATACTGGGCTACCCAGGCTAGGTCTCCAAAGGTTGGTCCAAGATCCGACCAATGTTCAAGTGACAAGCCTCGGTTCGCCAGTCTTGTGCCAAGATTCAGCCACTGCTTAAGTAGGAACCCTTCGTTTGTCAGTCTTAGGCCAAGGTCCAGCCAATACTCAAGTGACAAACCTTGGTTTGCCAGTCTTGGGACAAGGCTCAGCCAATACTCAAGTAACAAGCCCTGGTTTACCAGTCTAAATAACAAATGGTACCTAAAACCTCTGGCTTCTGTGAATAGCGTAACAGCCTTGTAGATAAGATACTTGCCTCACAGCCATATGAGGGGCCAGGTTCGAGACCCAGCAAATGCAAAAAAATAAGTTTGATGGATCTACCTGATTTCTCTGTGTACAACCCTGGTGGAAATATTTCTCGTCAGAAAGTCAGAATAATTCTTGTAAAACTCTGAATAAAACTTTTAAAAGTCTTACTTTCTCTGAAAATTTCTGAAAAAGAATAAAAAACTCTGTTAAAGTTTTTATATGTAATTTAAAGAGAGAAAACTCCAAATTTTTTGGACTCTTCCAGAAGAGTTTCTCAGATTTATTCAAAAATTTTTCAGAGATGTAATAAGATGACAAAATAAATGTTTTTCAGAATTATTCAGAGATAATCAGTAATTCTGAAATTTCATTTAGTTTGATGAAAATTAATTATGCAGAGTTTTTCAGAAATAATAATCATAATTAAAAAGTTCGTTTGAGTCTCTAAAAAATACTTATTCTTAGTTTTTCAAAGATTTTTGGAGTACTTTACGGGTACGTTGCTTTTCTTCTTGAAGTCTTTTTCCGTCTTTTTCAGGACTAGTAAAATATCTAGGGAAAGTCCTATAATAGAAATAACAAAAAATATTTTTATGGAGATTTAATTATTTATTATTATTTTTTTTTTATTTATTTATAAACGTACATTAAAATCTCATTGAAAAAAAAAATAGATAACTTTATCGAGATAATTGTTGACTGTTTTTTTATTAATATTGAGTATTTCAATTTTATATATTATCTATTTTAGTATTAAATAATATATTATTATAGTTAATTTATTTCTTATTACTAGTTATATCGCGTTACAGATGCCATAATGGCATAAACCTGCAACATATCTCAATGAAAAGCCATAAGGTCGTATAATTTTTTTACGCCTTTATCGCATCTGTAACGCGATATAAATACTTACTATTACATAAACATTATTATTATTAATACTATTTTTCCGGACATTCTTAGTCAATTCCCCCCAATTTTTTAAAAATATTCAATGACATTCAACTGTCATATCGATATTTAAATTTGATCAATAAATTAATAAAAATGAAAACATTAATCGAAAAAAAGATAAAAAAGTAGCAATTTTCAAAGATATAAATTATAAGAAATTCTTAAAAAAATTTTAGTCCATAATTATTATTCCATATTAGAATGAGAAATGTTAAATTTTGTAGGCTACAATTCATTTACCTAATTTTTTTAGAATCCTAATTGACAACTGTTGGAAGTAAATATACTAAAAATATATATCTCTGCGAAATAGCACTAACGTTGTCCTTCTCTCAATGAATGGTTTAATTATTTTTTAATCAATAAAAAAAATTTTAATGTAGTTATAGCAGTTGAAAGTCAGAATATTATTAAAAAGTAGGGACGTCGTCTTCGAATACCTTTAGCTCAAAAATTAACATTTTTAGTTAAAAAATTATTATCACTACGGCTTTCAATTAATTATCTTAATCAAAGTTTACCGAAAAATATTAAATCATGGAGTTCAATTCGTAACAAATTATATATATATATATATATATATATATATATATATATATATATATATATATATATATATATATATGTATATATGTATATCAGGGTGTCCCAAAAAAAAAAAAAATTTAACGTCTTATAGGCTCAAAAGTTACTTCATTATACTTTATATATATAAAAACCTCACCAAATTTCAGCCAGATATCTTTGAAATTGAGCTCTCAACAAGGGGGGTCCCCTTTTCCATTTAAAATACACGTAAAAATGCTTAATTTTAGTTTTTTGTTGTTAAGACTACGAAAAAAAATTTTTTTCAAATTCAAACCAATGTATTTTTGTAAGAAATTAAATTCTTTATAAAAAAGTGTTGAAGCATTATGTATATCAAACGAACTGGAAAAAAAGTTACAGGTTTTCAAAGATCATCAAAAAATTTAGCTTCCTCAGTGTTCAATTTTTTTTTTTATTACTTTTTATTTTTATTCTATCAAAAATTTTTTTTCTCAAATTTTTATAAAAACATGTTTTTAGGAAGTTCAATTCTTTACAAAAAGTATCTGATGTCATATGTACGTCAAATGTATGAGAAAAAATGTACAGGGCTTTAAATGAAATTCAATTTTCGTTGATATTTAAAGCCCTGTAACTTTTTCTCATACATTTGACGTACATATGATATCAGATACTTTTTGTAGGGAATTAGATTTCCTACAAGAATGTTCACGTCAAAATTTGAAAAAATTTTTTCGGATAGAATATAAATGAAAAGTAATAAAAAAAAATTTAGCACTTAGAAAACTAAATTTTTGATGATCTTTGAAGCCCCGTAACTTTTTCCTAGTTCGTTTGACGTACATAATGCTTCAATACTTTTTTTGTTGAGAATTGAATTTCTTACAAAAATACGTTGGCTAGAATTGGAAAAAATTTTTACGTGTATTTTAATTGAGAACGGAGACCCCTCCCCTTGTTAATAGCTCAATTTCAAAGATATCTGGCTGAAATTTAGTGAGGATTTTTTTTTATAATATTAAGTAACTTTTGAGCCCATAAGACGTTAAAATTTTTTTTTTTTTTTTTTTTGGGACACCATAATATATATATTTATATATACTGGAATAGATTAAACTGCAAAATTTATATTCTATATTGAATTTTTAGCTTCGAACATAAGAAAAATTACTTTGAATTTGAGACTACAATTAATGTAATTCAATTAAACTGCAATTTTTTTCTAGCACTTGTTATGGCTCTTCCTAAATACTCATTGAAGTTGTTCATTTCTATGTCATAAATATCTTGAGATACATTTTTTTTTTTTTAAAATTGGTCGTAATTTTGTAATAACACAACTTTTTTCTCAGGTGTTAAAAGTAATTTATCTCGATTATTTTTTTGGATACGAACAGCTCGTAAAGCGAGTTCTTCGTAACCCCAAATCGTATGAGACATTATTTGTATGAACTTTGATGGTTTATATGTTGTAAATGCCACATGATATGAAAGGCTCTCTACGGATAAATCACCTCCAATAGGTACTCGATCTACGATTCGGCGATTTCCAGCGTTTTCAACTAGTAGTCGTCCTCGTTGTTGTGGTTGTTGTTGTGGTTGTGGTTGAGGTTGTGGTTGTGGTTGAGGTTGTGGTTGTTGTTGTTGTTGTTGTTGTTGTTGTTGTTGTTGTTGTTGTTGTTGTTGTTGTTGTTGTTGTTGTTGTTGTTGTTGTCGTTGTTGTGGTTGTTGTTGTGGTTGTTGATCTTCGTCAGATTGATATTGAGGTTCTTCAAGCTGTTGTTCTGGTTGTATTTCTTGTTTTGGGTGATGGTTTTGGTGCTGATAGATAGCTTTGGAGAATTTATTGCGCTGCAGTTGATTCAATCGTCGTATTTCATCAGCTTGCATCCTATTTTTTTCAAGTAGTTGTTTTATCGTTGTTTTTTCATTTTCACCATTCAACTCCTAAAAACGAAATATCCGAATGAATAATAAATAATATTGTTTACCACATGATGAAATATTTTTTGGTACTTACTTCATTATTCCGAATATTCAGGACTTTCGGCGGTGAAAATTTATTGTTCGAAACAGATGGCTGAACCTAAAAAATTCATATTTATTAAATAAAATGGATATAGTTGAATAAATGAGATTTTTTAAGAAATTTTGTACATAATATTCACTTTTTTTCAAGTTTGTCACTCACTAACTTCTTTATTTTTTTAACGTTAATTCATGAGTTTTTTAATATAAAAAGTAGAAATTGCGATAAAATCGTTTGTAAAAGTGAAAAAAAAATCAAATACTTTTATTTTAGAAAATAAAAAATTCGACGGGCTAAATAAATCGCAAACGTAATTTTTTTTGACGCTCAGATTATGAAGGTACAAAGTATTTATTTTCAGCGGATTCAGTTAATCTTGAGAGTTAATTTCGAAACAAATAAGCAAAAGTACTATTATTTTTTAAACCATACATATATCTATTAGGGTGTGTCGAAAAATATATTTTTTTTTTACACCTCCAGAAATCAATAGTATATAACAAAATAAAAATTCCGTCAGAACAGCTCTTAAATGTAAGTTTTTACAGTAGCTCATCGCGATTTGTGATTTTCCATTCAAATAATATAGGAAAAAAAAATTTTTCAGTTTGAAATTTTTTACCTCGGCAACGGCTCATTGCAAAGATAGGCCCAGGATACATTGTTGTAGGGAACTTAACGTTCTACAAAAAACGTCTTTGATCATTTTTTGATAAATCCATATGTTCAAAAGTTATAGGAGCTCGAAGTCAAGTGCCAGTAAATTTTAAGATTTTTTTACTTTTCTGGCGAAACTTTCGGACTTATCATAGAATATCATAGGGTCTTATTTGTATACAGTTTTATTTCCTACAAATTATCTTTGATAGTTTTTTTGGATTCCGCATAATTTTCTAGTTATTTTCATTTTAATATCAAACTCTTAAAAAAATAGTATTCTCATTGATTTTAAGAGCTTGACATTAAAATGGAAAAAAATTTTTTTTTTCCCATAATGTTATTTTAATGGGGAATCAGAAATCGCGATGAGTTACAGGTAAAACTTGAATTTAAGAGCTGATTTTCTGACAAAATTTTATTTTTTCATATACTATCGGTTTCAGGTGGTGTAAAAAAAAAATGTTTTTCAACACACCCTAATAAATATGTACACAGTACAACTTCGTTATAAGTTACTCAGTTATAAATTACTTCCCCTCTATTTGTTTTCGCTCGTCTCGTAATACTACCCCCCACTGTAGTTCAACTAATCCAGTTTTTCGGTTGTCGTAAAGAGATTATTTCTGCAGTCCTATAAGTTTATCAAGTATGTACGTAGATAAATGCTAAACGTCAATTAACTTATGAAAGGACGGGACACGAATACAAATACGACGCATATATATGTAAAAAACCGAGTGATCACCAAGTAAATGATAGAAGTAGGGAAGTCATTTCCAAGAAATTTTTCTCCT
>CAXHJT010000030.1:0-22072 GCA_964016945.1 Microplitis deprimator
AATTGTAAAGGTGTTGTCGCGAATCACAAAATAAAATATTCCGTTTTAAGCTAAATAAAGACCAGTGGTGGAAAAATATTTTAATTATGCTTTATTTGGAACTAACTGAGATCAGCTTTGAGACCTGATCGTGATATAACGACTACGTCTTGGTTTTACAGTATACCGGGACATACTCTTCGCTAAATCACCGACGAGAATCTCGACTGATCCCATTGAAAAATAAATTGACACACAATAAAACATAATTAAAACATTTTCTAAAATATTCGCGCAGTATTATTTCTCATAATAATAATAAAATAATTTTTATCGCGTAATATATTTAAATATACTAGCGAAAACACCTTTAAAACTCCGTAGCAACAATTTTACAATAATGTAAATATTTTATAATAAAAATTATCATATCTGATCGCGTACAAATGCGTTTGCGATATAAGTTAAAAAAAGGTCCGTAGCAACACTTTTAATTTTCAAATATAAAAATAATGAATTTTTGAAAATTAATTTGAACAAAATAATAAAATTCTAAAATTATAATTATTATTTAAAACTATGATGTTCTTAGTAATTCGTCCAACGGTCACAAAATAGTTAATGAGTTCAATAAAATAAACAAATGTTTCCGCACAATACTCGCGAAAAATTGTTTAAAGTCCGTAGCAACATTTTTAATTTACAAATCATTATTTTGAATTATTTTCAATTATAATATTTATATAGTGATTTGTCTAGCGGTTAAATAGTTAGTTCTAGAAAAATAAGAAATATTTTCCACATATAAAATTTAAAATTTAATAATATCGCGCAGATATTAATATAAACTCGCGATAAATTAGTTAAATTCCGTAGTAACACTTTTAAAATACTTTCACTTGTAATTACTTGAGTAATGTATTCCAAAATTAAATCTTTAAGCATATTGGATAACAGTATTGGCTTCTGCGTGCACTTACATCTTCCGACGGCAATCAGTCACTATAATGTGTGAATTAAAACGTATTGTTAATAAGAATAATCTTACGTTTGGTGAGATTCCAATCGTTTGTCTGATCCAAAAGAAATTTTAAAATTATCACTGCACTGAAGAGTATTCGAATCATCACTGCATTGCATAATATTCGATCTGAATATACTTATGATTCAAATTCACTATTAGATACTTAATAATAGTATTAATATTCAGCAATTGTCTCACTTATTTTCACAGTTTTATTACGCTTGTAATATAAAATACCTAGTTGAGGTTCACTAATAAACTAATAAAAGTTTAAAGTCAAAAGTACATGCGACGTCTCATAATATTTTTTTAATTCACGTTTAACCACAGGTTTACAAATTTCGATGATTTATAAATTTATTTTCATTAACTTTTAATTTTAATTTATTTTTGCTAATAAATGTCATTTCACAAATATTTTCAGTTATGAATGAATTTAAATAGTAGTTTCAATTCACCTCACCAAAATTTAAAATGATTAAGTTTACAAATAATCATAATTGTTCCTTTGCGAAAATTGTAATTGAAAAATTAAATTTCACTTATCATCATTGATCATCGCTGGTCACAAAGTTTTCAATTTTAATAATCATGAATAATCTAAGACCATCCTGGTCACAGCACCACTGTTACGTTTTGGGAATTACCCCAAATTAATTAAAAATAAAAATAATTTTTTATTATTTCACTTTATCCAGGTTTGGCCTCATTGGAGTATCGATAGACCCCCGGTGGGCCCTGATCATCGATTATTCGATTAATTATTGTTTTTTATTTTATTTTCGCGATTTAGTTTATTTTTGATGCCGGTTCCAACTCCATATTTTTATATTCATTATAGCAGGTGAATGGATGGAAAATCGGCAGGAAACTTGAAGGAAACCCGAACTGCTGTTGAGCGCTCAGGGTTATAGGACAGGGTGGAACTGCTAGTAAGCGCTCGCCCCTGGGTATTAATAGGGCTATGGCAGGTCATGGTGTAGGTACAAATATTGGGGGTGCCAATTGGCACCCCAAAATAAGGTTGAATTAATTTAGGATTAATTATGGTTTATTAATTACTTATGAAGGGCAGAGGTTCGAGCTCCATGAGCTCTCTCGTAAGACTGACTATTTAATCGTTATAAAAATATAATAAATTCAACAGAGTTGACAAAACGTTGACGCTGCATCTCAGGTTTCCTGTGAGAGAATCGTCGTGGTCCGGGTCTCATGCATCATCATCTGTTTTGACTACCCGCAAGCCACGGCGACTCTCTTATCGTAACCGATTTCCGTTATATTGCATAAAATTAATTTATTAAAAATAATTAATTTAATTTAATCAATAAAATATCACGGGAACGTAACATATTATTATTATTATTATTATTATTATTATTATTATTATTATTATTATTATTATTATTATTATTATTATTATTATTATTATTATTATTATTATTATTATTATTATTATTATTATTATTATTATTATTATTATTATTATTATTATTATTATTATTATTATTATTATTATTATTATTATTATTTTTATTATTATTATTTTTATTTTTATTTTTATTATTATTATTTTTATTATTATTATTTTTATTATTATTATTTTTATTTTTATTTTTATTTTTATTTTTATTTTTATTTTTATTTTTATTTTTATTATTATTATTATTATTATTATTATTATTATTATTATTATTTTTATTTTTATTATTATTATTATTATTATTATTATTATTATTATTATTATTATTATTATTATTATTATTATTATTATTATTATTATTATTATTATTATTTTTATTATTTTTATTATTATTATTATTATTATTATTATTTTTATTATTTTTATTATTATTATTATTATTATTATTATTATTATTATTATTATTATTATTATTATTATTATTTTTATTATTTTTATTATTTTTATTATTATTATTATTATTTTTATTATTTTTATTATTATTATTATTTTTTTATTATTTTTATTATTATTATTATTATTATTATTATTATTATTATTATTATTATTATTATTTTTATTATTATTATTATTATTATTATTATTATTATTATTATTATTATTATTATTATTATTATTATTATTATTATTATTATTATTATTATTATTATTATTATTATTATTTTTATTATTATTATTTTTATTTTTATTTTTATTATTATTATTTTTATTATTATTATTTTTATTATTATTATTTTTATTTTTATTTTTATTTTTATTTTTATTTTTATTTTTATTTTTATTTTTATTATTATTATTATTATTATTATTATTATTATTATTATTATTTTTATTTTTATTATTATTATTATTATTATTATTATTATTATTATTATTATTATTATTATTATTATTATTATTATTATTATTATTATTATTATTTTTATTATTTTTATTATTATTATTATTATTATTATTATTTTTATTATTTTTATTATTATTATTATTATTATTATTATTATTATTATTATTATTATTATTATTATTATTATTATTTTTATTATTTTTATTATTTTTATTATTATTATTATTATTTTTATTATTTTTATTATTTTTATTATTATTATTATTTTTATTATTTTTATTATTTTTATTATTATTATTATTATTATTATTATTATTATTATTATTATTATTTTTATTTTTATTATTATTATTATTATTATTATTATTATTATTATTATTATTATTATTCCATTTGATTGAATTGAATAGAAATAATTGTATTTATCAAATACTTATTTAATTGTCCGGGAAAAGAGAATTATATATGGCCATATATTAAAATGTCCAATATATACATAGCTATGTACTGAAATTTCAAATCAATTAAAAAAATCGGTCTGTCAGTTGACCCTGCGGGCCAGCCTCAAAACTTCCCGCAGTTTTCGAGCTCCTTGAGCTCGAAAAACTAAAAAAAAAAATTTTTTTTAATTCTTTCGTTCACGGTTTCTCTTGAACGAATAAACCGATTTTGATGGCTGAGGTGGCATTTGACGCGGCTTATAAAGTTTTAGAGCCGATTTGATTTTGGAATCAATCCATCGAGCGAATTAAAAGTTATTCAAAAAAAAACATTTTTGAAAAAATTTTATTTTTGAAATATCTCCGAACATACCTTACTAATTAAGCTCAAATTTTTAGTGCTTATAGTAATTAACAAGCCGCGTCTAATGACACCTTGACGATCAAAATCGGTTCATCCATTCAAAAGTTACAGAATATTTACATACGTACGTACGTACATACATACATACATACATACACTCGGACTTCATCTTGAATTTAGTCAAAATAGCTTCCTAGAACCTCAAAAAGTCGACATCTGTTGGAATTTCGATTTTCGCAAATCGGGGTGAAAACAATAACTTCCCGAAATTTTTGAAAATCTTCGATTTTCTTAGCGGGAAGTTAAAAAAAAGACTTACTTGATGTCTGTACTTTTTATTTTTTTTTTGTTCAATCATTTTGATAATGCGGGAATCAATCAGATTTGTGATCAATTTAATTTCTAACTTAGTAGAAATTTTTAATTTAGGGAAAAAACGCTAGAATTATCAACTGACCGCACACGATTTAGTGGGATTCGAACCCGGGACTTTACGAACGCAAGACAGACGCTTCAACTACTAGGCTACGCTACCGACAGTGACTACAAAGTTTACTTGTGCTATATGAGATTAAAAGAATAAGGTAAATGTCCCAATACCGGAACGACAAAGAGTATACGACTGATTTTTACACGGAAAGAAGAAAACAGGAATAATTGCTGTTTGAACGAGCATTTATTACATTTTCAAATAGTAACGCAGCGCTTCATAAACAAAACTGTAAAAGTTACAGTTTGGCGCCGCGCAGTAAGTTTTACATTTTAAGTATGAAATATTACAGTTTGAAAATGTATTAAGTTTACTTTCTCACACTGTAATAGGGTAGAAGTACCGTTTCTGGACACTTTAGGGCCAGTTTTGGCCACTTAGAAATTTTGAATATTATAATTTGTGAAATACGTGATGGCATAATAAATTTTTTAAATGTGTTTGAAGATACTTCTATCATATCATTACAATGAAAACTTTTTTAAATACGTTTTCATTATTTAAAATAGAGTATTAAATGTCCAAAAATGGAGCAGTGGCCACAAATGGTACTTCTACCCTATTTGTTGAAAATTATCCAAGTATCATTCGATATGCTTCAAAACTTACAGTTTTCCTCATCAAGTTTTACGTTAAAATTTTTAAAACTTGTTTCTCAAAATAACGATATTGCCACTATAAACTGTATATTTTACATTTTCAGTTAGTAATATTTGCGTTTATTTTTTTCAATAATTGAGTTTGAATAGTGATAGAACCCACTACGAAATGTAAATTTTAAAGTTACATGTGAATTTTCAGTTATTTTTTCAAATTCATGCTATTCATTTAGCAATTTTATCAGTAAAATACATAAATTTTACAGCTCAATTAAAGTAACTGTGATTTTTTTAGTTGAATTAACGTTGCATAAATTTTAATTTGTCACTTACCAATGATAAATTTAAAAAATTTTATTTTCCTAAATTTAACAATTATTTAATTTTCTTTACTTATTTTATTAAGACTTATATTGTAGTACTACTAATAAAATATCAAAAACAGAGAAAAACTAAAACAAATGAAAATTTTCATTAGAAGAGATAAATAAATGTTAAAGGTCAAATATTCATTTAATTTAAATATAATAGTTTAAAAAATTAAAAAGTACAGTTTTTAATGTTCCTATTTTTATTATTAATTATCACAACTTACACATACAATCACATGCTACAATAATTCTCACATATTTCGTAAGTCTGAAAATGGACACATCAAACTGAGAATTAATTTTATTTGTTATAAATAATGCACTAGACGACACCACGTGGAACAATAATTTGATACGAGACACCCGTGAAACAGAAGACTCTTATTACTATAACCTCTAATATTGAGGCATGGCTAAGTGCAACGTGCACTCACATATACTATTTAAAAAATATTTACGGACAATAGAGTAAGATAAGTATTTTCGTACACTCAGCTAATTGCCGTGGTACGGTCTGAAATTTCAATATCTAAAATGTAAGACTTACAAATTCAAATGCAAGTGATTTCATGGAATTGAAACACAAATCTTCAATTTTCAACCGTTAATGAATGGTTGTCAAACTGTAAAAGTTAAAAAAGTAAACTTTTAATTTTCTGAAACTTATTAACGATATTTTAAAATGTAGTTTTACTATTTTTACATTTTAAATAGTAAAAGTTCGTGATTGCTAAGGCATTGATGATACTTGACATGGAAATTTTAAAAATTACAGTGTGAGATGTAATAGTTCCATATTCTACATTAAGGTTGATAATTGAATGCCCATACTGTAAATCTTCTCGAACCACTCAACAAATTTTCTTATTTGATACTTTAATTTTTACACAATGGCTAAACTGTAATTTTTACAGTTTTAAAGAGGAATAAATGATTTTTAAAGAAACAAACTTTCTGTGAGCAAAAGGTAATAATTATTTTACATTTTGTTGTGTACGATTTACATTTTCAAACTGTAAATATTACTGCTTAATTTGCAACTAATTTTTTACACGACAAAATTAAAAAATTACAGTATACATTTTAACTTTTGTGATTTCTAATATGACGGGCTGGTTTTTACATTTTATTCTGTAACTATTCCAGTTTTCTTTTTTCCGTGTATCGTTTTAAAAATATTCAAATAGATTATACACCAAAATAATTTATTACATCATATAAAATAGACATTAACCTATTCGAAAATAATCAAATTAGTTCATTTTTCTTAAATTTATTATAAAAAAAAATTTTTTTTCTATGACCCAAAAGACCCAATACTGAAACGCTGAAATAGCCTTGTCCCAATACGGGAAATCGTTTGTCCTAATACCGGAACAGTAAATTAAATGAGTTATTTTATATATTTATTTATAGTGAAAATATTAACAATTATTAAATAATATTAATGTAAAACGAGTGTGAATGTAGCAGACATCAGACAACTTTAAAATTATAAATAAATAAGATAAATAATGTAAAAATAATATTTATAAAAAAAGGACTATTAATTTCCAAATTTTTTGAATGCGCATTTTTTGAAATTTTATATCATTAATTATTTACTCGATTTATTAATAATTTTAAATTTGTCTGATGTCTGCTATGTCACACTCATAATGTAAGATGTATTTAACATTTTTAAATGATTAAATATTCAATGAAAATAAATATTTTGAACTGAAGAATAGAAACAAAATAAATCATTTGAGGTTATACTATAAAAATAATTAAAAAAAAAAAAACCTAAACACAAAAATTTATTTTTTATGATTTAAATTAGAATTTATCTATATTTAATGCATTTTTTATAACCATACATACTGTATTAAATATTAGGGCTCCAGTAATAATTAATATTGCACTTTATTTAGCCAGTCAATAAAACTCACCGTTAATGTCTATCGATAACATTAATATGACTGGCTGTTCCGGTACTAGGCACGGGTTCATTTTGGTGTACCAATAGACGGACAGTAAAATTAATATAATAATACAATTTTTTTCATATAGTTAATATGTTTTCTTGAATTTTATGTCATTCAAAATGCATATACAAAGAAAAAATTATTGAAAAGTAATTCTATACATTTTCTATAAGCTTAAGACCATTGACTGATTTCTTAGCAAAACCATTAAGAGACATGAAAAAGTCATGAATCCGAGACTATTGCTATAATTAACATTTTTTTCCATATTTTGGATATATTCTAAAATCTATTTTATATCCTATTTTGTAACTAAAAGATTAAGGTTTTAAATAAAGGAAGTTTTATTTAATTTCATCGCATACGAGTTAAAATATAATATAATGATTATCAAATCGTTCCGGTATTGGGTCTTGTTCCGGTATTGGGACATTTACCTTACATCACTTTTGAAACCAGTGATGGTATGCGACTTAGAAAATTATTTCAAAAATGATAAAATATATACGATTCGTTTGTCGAGTGTTGCGGCAATCATAATTTTATTTCATCATAAACTTGTTGCAGCGGTGTTGCGGCATTTGGGAAGTTTTTCAGGGAATATTAATATAGTGCTATCGTGTTCCGGCGGTGTTGCGGAAATTATAATTTTATTATTTTGTTGCAAATTTGTTGCTGCGGCGGTGTTGCGGGCATTGAGAGCCCGTGCGGCGCTGTTGCAGCGGTGTTGCGGCTATTTTACGTTTTTACTCGGGGAGGGAGTGAAATCAGAAACCCGAATGTAACATTGTACTACGAGAGCCATGGTAAAAGCCAGAAGTAAATAATTCGAAATAAACGAATATAAAATAGAACGAAAAAAAAAAAAAAAAAAAAAAAATATTTTTATTATTTCAAATAATAAAAATGAGGGTTTAGAATAAAAATTATTAGTATGGTTGCACAAGATAAAATAACGATCTACTATGAAATAAATATATCGACTTGGAGATTTTTATTGTTTGAAACTTTAAAATTTATGGTCTAAGTTTTAATTTTTACCATAGTCAGTCTAAAAAAGATCATTCTGCCCATGAAACTATACAATTCAAGGTAATAATCTTTACTATTGGAAATTTTAAAAACTATATATTTATCCTGTATTCTTCATCTTTGACTATAAGTATATTTTAACAGATCACTCATATATTTTAACCTTGTACCTTATAATATACAACAAAATCACACTCGGGCGCCGCAGTAATATTTGAAAATAAAAAGTATTGAGAATTCGATTAAATTTTAACATTTTTTTTTTTCCGTGTAACGTTTTACAGAATAGTGATGAAATAACCTTAGTTTGCAATAAAATAAGGTTAAAATTTTAAAAAATAAAAAAAAATGGTGGATCATAAGTATTTTGACATCATTGAAAAATTTTTTTTTTTCTAACATAGAATTAGAACTTTTAGTCATGAAAAATTGAATATTTAGTAGCATATCCCTTATCCCTACGACAGCCTCACATCGCGCCTGCATCGAGTCAACCAACTTCTCTAATCGGTTCAGCGCAATTTTCTCCCAATCATTTTTTTAAAGCTTCATATAAATCGTCCTTATCCGAATAGTTTCATGTTCTTATTCTGCGATCCAACTCCTCCCACAGATGTTCTATAGGATTCAAATGTACGCTTTGGCTTGACCACTCTGAAACTTTGATTTTTCCGCGTTTGATAAAATCACAAATGTACTTTGATCTGTATTTGGAATCATTATCATGCTGAAAGTACCACCCAACTGGCATATGTTGCATAATGAATGACAACATTTGAGTTCTCAATATATTTTTTTACTCAAACTGTTCCATATTTTGTTTAACTCGCACCAATGATGCAACGCCTGAGCGTGGAAAACACCCCCGAACCATCACATTATCATCTTCAGCGCTCTTAAAAAAATATCCATGGTATTTTTTTTTAATTGTTAATTATTTATGATTTTAAAATTTAAAAAGTTTTCGAAATAGTATGTAGTGTTTAAACACATGAGTGGAATTATCAAAAAAACTTTATAAATTTGATAAAAAAAATAAAAATATGTTCTGAATTACTTCTTTAGATTACATTCAGATGATTTATTACCTACCGTAACAAGTAATTGAAGTATCAATAGTCGTAGCCATTATAAATTCGTTTCTTAACACTTAAGTTTTTAGCAACAAATTATTTTGCACACGGCAATGTAATCTGCCAAAAATTTTATTAAAAATAAAAAACTTCAAATAACACTTTTTAGCTGCTCAAATTTTCGACAGGAAGTTTTAATACACTAAGAAAAAATTTCTCTTCGGACAATTAAATTGGTTTTGTAAAATTCTATTAAGATAAAATTTATTTGGGACAACTAAATTTTATTACGTCAGCATTTAATAGACTCTATTTGGTTGACATTAATAATTCTATCTCTAAGATTATAAAATCATTTGGTAAAATTAAGAAAATATTTATTTGATAGACTACTAAATTATTTCATAGTCCCAATAAATCCAAATATTAAAGCAAAATATTATTATATTAACACTAATAAATATTACTTAGAAACAAAAAAATATATTCGTTTAGAATATATATATATATATATATATATATATTTGTTCGAGGTTAATAAATATATGGGGCGTTCCACGCCAAATCAGACGACATTTAGCTTTTGCACCTCGGATTTTATTGAAACTTCTTTATCTTTCAGTATAGTTTGAAAGAGGTCTTCATGATTTTTTTCAATTTTTTTTCTCCGACCGTTTTCGAGATATCGAATTTCGAAAAATGTACAGATTTTTTTTTCAAACGCCTATAACTTCGCAAAAAGTGGTTTAAATAAAGTTTTCAGAGACAAAAAATGCTCGTTTTCAGACATCTTTGCAGTAAAGAATATCAAACAAATATAGTAGAAACTTTATACTTTTTATTACAATATTTTTTTTTTTTTGTAAGTCCAAGTTTAATTTCTAAGAAAAATTATTCATGGAAGCATTGTATAACAGGGGTAAGGTAAAGGGCCATATTATGGAACACTCTATGAATAGGAATTGTACATTTTATTCTATTTAAAGGAAGTAGAGTTGAAACATTGAATTTTTTCAAATTCAATGTTTCCGTGATATCTATTAAAGCGATAAAAATTGTTATGAAGTGAGTTTTAGCTGAAAATATTAATAAATTAATTTAAAAAAAAGATAAATACTTATGACCGTATTTATGGAACAGAATGAAGCAGCATGTACGGGTGTTTCATAAGGTATGTCCCAAATTATGGAACACAAAATAGATTTAAACATTAAGATTAAAAAATTTTTTTTCAGTCATTAATTTATTTATCGATAATATTAAATGTTGTTTAATATCTTTATCAAGTATTAATATAATTATATTCAAAAATTAAACGAATTAACAAAGAATAAATAAACATTGATTTATAAAATAAGCATGACAAGATCAGTTTCGAATCTTTGGATGAATAATTAAAAAATAAAGACGAGATGTATTTAAAATTGAATTTAAAATTTAACTATTTCGTTTCTTCTTTGATTTTTTGTTGTATTACTTTCATTTTATCTTGCAATTTTTTCCTTTCTGCAGCTAGAAGTTTCTTCTCTTTTTGTAACTTTTTTTTTTTTTTTTTTAATTTTTCTTCTTTTATTTTCCGATCATTTTCTTTTTTCGAGTGATATTGCATCCACTGATCAGATGTACCAGCAGAAGGTAGTTTGGGTTTGCCGGATGACTCCAGTTTAATCCTTTTTTTCTTGGGTAAATAATCAGTTGGCATCTTAAATGCGTCGTCAAAAGGATTCCCAGCATCGGTTTCAATTGAAAAATATCCCAAATATTATTATTAAAGTTAAAGTTTTTTTTCAGCAATTTTAAAATTTTTTTTTACTAACTTTTATTAGCAGATATAGAGTCATTCTCTTAACCAATAACTGATTGACTAAATGTTTGACATCTTTGAACCTCTGAATATTTGTCAATAGTTGGGGTAGTACAAGCAGCAGTAGAAGCAGTTGTAATAGCAGAAGTACTGTCAAGAAAATCTGAAGAAAAAATATTTTTTTTAAATTTTTATTCTTAAATCCATATTAAGTATGAAGAATTGTTTTTTAATTTGCTTAAAAACCTGTTTGATTATCAGCATCCAAAACATTTGATTCAAATATAAATTTATCACCAATATTACGTTCCAAAATATCAGGTAAATTTAATAAATTTAAATTCTTACTTTGATCAGTACCTGACTGAGCTTGAGAGACGATTTTTAGAAGTTTATTATCTACTATAAATTCGTATAGTACTTCAGAAGATGCTGCTATGTCTGTTTCAGGATTATTTATCAAAGGAAGAAACTCTTCATTAAAAGAATGACTATGATCGTTAAGATTCATATCAGCGTTATTATTATCATTCGAAGTAGAGGCTTGATCATTACTTAAATTATTAACGAATTGTTCTTGCCTTACCCTGTTTAAATTTAAATTTACCAACGTCACTTCTTTGACAGTTGGTTTACTTTTTTCATGAGAATCTATATACCAAATTGAAAAAATTATACCAAAAAATTTTTAAAATAAAAATATCAATATGAATATCTAGAAAAAAATCATCATAAAAAAATTAATTTATTTAAAAAATTGCTACTTATAAAAATTTAAAATGTATACCGCGAAAATAATGATTAAAATAAGATGTTATTAATTTCTTTACCAGATTTTCCACTGATATCAAGCCAGTATTTATACAAGCCTCTACTTTCTAGATCCGTGAGCCATGTCTGATTTAACCAAGCACTCTTAAATTTTTCCAGAATATCCTTTGATAAATTGTTTTCGAAGGTTAATAGATGTCTTTCCCTACCTTCTGTTACTTCATCTTGTACATTTTCTTTAGTTACTGTTGTTTTAGATTTCTTTTTTTCATTAAATACATCATAGTCAACGGCAGAAGGATCGAAAGGATACAAGTCTGCAGCTTTGAATCCACTGATAAGAGCATTTTTTTCTTGTACCATAGCATCCAATGCAAACTTTAAAACTAATGGAAAATCTTCTTTTTTTACTCGGGCAACATTTTTAGAATTTTTCCATCTTGGTACAGATTTTTTCCATGTCTCTTTAAATGGGTGAAAAAAACTCATGTTAAGTGGTTGCATTATGTAGGTTGAGTTGGGAACAAGTCCAATTAACTCAATACCTTTTTCACGACAAAATGTAACCAGAGGCATAGTCATATGTGATGAATGATTATCCAAATATAACACAATTGAAAACTGAGTTCCCTGTTTCACTAGCCATGGATAAAATATATTTGTTATATACTCATAGAATGACTCAGAAGTCATCCACCCATTATCTGAGAGCCCAATACCCCAACCTTCAGGACAATTTTTGACAATTTTCTCTGGTACTTCTTCTTTATAAGGAAACATGAGCATGGGGGGGGGGTGCACGATCACCATTAGCACTATACATAAACAATACAATAAATCCTTCTTTATCAGAATCAACCACCTTATACGCAGAACGGGATCCTTTAGCTAACAATACTTTTTCTGATGGAGGGCATAAACTTACATAAGTCTCGTCACAGTTGAAAATACTCGTAGAAGGAATCTCCATTAATTTTTTTTCACTTAAATACTTAGCTTGTTCTTCAAACCAATCTTTCAGGTCATCACCGGTCACTGCTGCTCTACGATGAGTCAGATGTTGGGGTTTCCTGATTGACATTTGAGGGTGTCGTTTTCGAAAGCCCTCATACCAATGTCGGCTCGGTCGACTATCAATAAACGGAGTTTCTTTTTTCGACATCTTCACATATTATTGAATAGAATCTAAGAGCTCTGTTTCAGTTACTGGTAAACCACACTGAGCTCTAAAAAGAATCCAGTCAACTATTTTTTGTTCTTCGGTATCAGAAAAAACAGTTGCTGGTCCAGTTTTTTGTTTGGATATCTCAGGGTTCCCTTTTTTTCTAGAGAGTGTAGCTATGGGCACTCCGTACGCTGCAGCAGCTTTTCTCAGTGAAACACCTGTGTTGACAGCTTTCAAAGCGTTAGCTAAATCATCAGGAGAATAATTTAGTCGCGTAGGTTTATTTTTTTTTGAAACCTTTTTATAGGTATTAACTAAAACAACAGCCTTTTTTGAAGACTTGGAACTGTTGTTAACACTTACATTCACAGATTTAGTTTTATTTTTTTTTGCTTGATTTATTTTTTTGGCATTTTTTTGTAGTTTTTCCCATATTTACGCAAATGAAATTCTTATTTGACATAAAAAATTATTGATTTGATTAACTTAAACAATATTTATTATCCAACTTACAGATTTTAGAGTTTAGTTTTTAATTTTGATGGAATTTTCAAATCTAAGTACTTACCTAAATACAAATTTATAGAAATATACACTGCAGTAACATTTATCTGACATAAACTACTTTTTTTTATAAATAGTTAACAATTATTAACACGAAATTAAATAAATACTGCTCTCACGAGCCACTGTCTCATAATTACGGACCATATCGAAAAATGAACGTACGTGGGACATGGAACACGAAATATACTGTTCCATAAATACGGACTATTAAAGAATTTTTGTACCAATTACGAAACACTTAAAATAAAGACAAATACTTTATTAAACTACCTAAAATTCATTATCAATAGGAAGATAATAAGCTAAATTTTTAGTTTACATGTTTCAAGTATTTTTTAATCATTGATATATTCTCAAAAACTTGAAATAATTGCATTGACACACGTCACTATTTTACTCCAAAACAGTTTTTTTTTATGCAACCTGACACGGGCATTCAATATATTTTTTTTCTCTACATTTTAAAGTATCAACAAAAATAAATTAATTTAATCAATATATTAGTAATTAACAATCATACATATTATATCATAAGTACCAAATAAGTTAAAAATTATTTGTAATTGAGATTTTTCTCGTATGTTTCATAAACTAGGATAGTGTTCCATAATATGGACTTTTACCTTACTGCTACACTGGTCGTCCTTAAATTCCTTTTTAAGGGCGCCACTGGAAGGATTAAACGGTCTTCCAGCACCGGATCTTAGATCATCAGGGTCATTGTAAAATTGATTTGTAAGAAAAGGAAAAGGAAGGATAATTTATAATTAGTTAACAGTTTATTTAATATAACTATTTTAACTTTTATTTATTCAATAAACCCTTTTAACCTTATGACTTTTATAAACCTTATTACCTAACGTCAACTACCCTTGACTTATCAATTTAACCTTAACTACACAGTAGAAAAGGATTCGTCAAAAATGACACTTTCGTGTGTAAAACGATCGATTGACACTTATTTATATGTTATTTCAACGTACGTCGTTTGTTTCGAAAAAGTTACACTCGTGTATGTTACAAGTAACACGTCATGAGTGTCAAAATTCTCGAAAACGTAACCTTCAGTTTTAACACACTCATATGTTATTTGAAACACTTGAAGAGTGTTACTTGGACACTTCTCAAAAGTATTTTTTACGTTATTCAATGTAAAGTTAAAATCAATGAAACAACTGTAGATAATTGATTCTTTAACAGCGGAATATTAGAAATAACGGTGATATTAGTAGTAGTAGTAGTAGTAGTAGTAGTAGTAGTATTAGTAGTAGTAGTAGTAGTAGTAGTAGTAGTAGTAGTAGTAGTAGTAGTAGTAGTAATAATAATAATAATGATAATAATAATAATAATAATAATAATAATAATAATAATAATAATAATAATAAAAACATCATGTATTGTTCAATATATATATGGGGCATTCCACGCCAAATCGGACGGTTTTAAGAATTTTAATTTTTAATTTTCGTCATTTTTTGATATTTTTTGGAACTTACCAAAAAACTCATCGTCCTAATTTTTGAAAATTTTTTGATCATTTTTTCAATAGATATGAAATTTTCAAAAAATCCGCTCTTTTCATGGTTTTTTGCTTATATATTTTTGAAAAATGGTTCAATATATATATGGGGCATTCCACGCCAAATCGGACGGTATTAAGAATTTTAATTTTTAATTTCCGTCATTTTTTGATATTTTTTAGAACTTACCAAAAAACTCATCCTCCTAATTTTTGAAAATTTTTTGATCATTTTTTTAAAAGATATGAAATTTTCAAAAAATCCGCTCTTTTCATGGTTTTTTGCTTATAAATTTGTGAAAAATGGTTTAAATAAAAAAACTCAAAAGATAGAAAAGTTTCGTTATCAGGAGACACGGTAGTATCTCGCGCCAAGTACACGTTCAAAAACATGTATATGTATGAAGTGTCATGGCGCGAGCCTACCATGTATCTATACCGTAGACATAGTGGTGTTGTATAGCCGCCAAGTTGACTATAGCGTGAAACGTTCTTTTAATTCGCCCTTCGGAACTTAGAGGCGTTCAGCTCGCGGAGGAAAATTGTAGGATTTAAAAAGCGCGCGATGTCTGGCTATTTGAATTTAAATTAGGTTTAAATATTTTTATACGTAGTTAGAATTTTATATTAATAAATAAAAACAATTCATTTAATCGTTAGAAGAATAATAGTGATATTTTATTCGTATATTTTGCACAAAATTTAGATTGAATTTTACGAGTATTTTAACTCTCTAAAATTCCAACGTGCAAGTTGGTTACCAAGCTTAGAATCGAATGATGTCCGCAACGTAGAATGTGTTCGTCCTTCGTTTTTCTTCCGTGATCCCCTTTTTTAGAGAGGGGGTGTATGAGTAGTGAAAGGTGTTTTGCGTGCGCTGCTGTTGAGTCCCAACGCTACTCGCCTTCATCCCCTCTCAGCATCGTAAGTCCGTGCGGACTTTTACGTCACAGCAACTTCGTTTTTCCCGGGACTGTCGCTGCCAAGGAGTCCAGTCTTATTGTCCCCAGCTTAGGCCCAGCAAAATAATCCCTTAATTAGTTTATGAATATTTTGGGAAAGTTTTGCCAACAAGAGGATTATAGCAAATAAATATGGGATTAGACATCTGGTGAGGAATCCTCGTGGGTTTTCCCAAAATATTCAACTAGCTTACATTCTAAGTGACCATTACAATAATTGTAGTTTTATTTTAGTTTTATTTTATTTCTACGGTATTACTATATCTATAGATTTATATATCTATTTTTATATTTGATTATTTATTTTATTTATTTTGTATCTAAATGTTTATCCTATATTTAAATATTTATTCTATATCTAAGTACATAAGATATTCGAAAATTCCCGCGTATAGGATTAATTGTTTTATTTCATTTTTTTATAGGGTGGTCATAGAGAGCGGAGTGTAACCAGCTGGCTATACAACACCTCCCCCCTTATAGCGAAAATTTTTGTTTATAAAACAAAAATTTTCTGGTTTTCCCTTCCAAAGGTAGTTAGAAAAGGACAAATTTGGTTTCTACTACGGTACATTTTCCCATTATTAATTCACCCCGATTGCCCGTTCGCCAACGGTTCCTCATCGTTATCTACTCTAATACACGCAGGTTTTAGCTTATTGGTGTGTACAATTTTCGTTTTGTTTTGTCCTAAAGAAATCTCTACATTTTCATTACTGAGTAACCCCAGAATTTTGTAAGGACCATTCCAGTAGGGTTCGAATTTAGTTAAGCGGGGTTCTTTTAATAAATACACATCGTCGTTAACGCGATATTTATAAGGTTTTGTATATCTATCGTAGTATCGCTTTGTTGTTTCTTTCGTTCGATTCAAGTTGGCAGTGGCGATTGTTCTAGACGTCTCGATACGAGTGAATAAGTTGTTAAAATATTGTTCGAACGTAGGGGTAATTTCTTCATTCTGAAACGCGGATGGTATTCGAGCTTTGGTTCCGTATACGAGTTCATGAGGGGAATACCCAGTGCTTCTGTGTTCTTTGGTGTTGTAAGAAAAAATCGCGAACCTTACCCAATCATCCCAGTCTCTTTCTTTGCAATAATGCTTCAGATATCCAACAAATTCTCGATGCGCACGCTCAAGTGACCCTAGTGATTGTGGGTGGAAAGCAGTTGATCTGAACTGTTGGATCTTGAAGATAGTACAAAAGAGCTTCATGACTCGACTGGTGAAGTTAGTTCCTTGATCCGTATGGATACTCTTAGGGCAACCAAATCGGGAAATAAAATGTTCCGCGAATGCGAGAGCCACGGTAGGAGCATCGAAGGTCGGTATGGGGATAGCATCCGAATATTTGCTGAAATTGTCTTGCAGAGTTAGGAGATATCGGTTACCTTTCATTGTAATTGGTAGAGGTCCTACGATATCCAGTTGAACTTTATCGAAGGGAAAGCTAGGTGTATCTGTTATACGCATGGGTTGTCTGGTTTTGGGCTCCCGTACCTTAAAAGTCTGACAGCTGACACACGCTTTGACAAACTTTTCGATATCCTTCGTCATGCGTGGCCAGTAAAAGTTATCGCGGATGTGTTTGTATAATTTTGCGACACCTTGATGTCCACCTGGTACAGAGTTGTGATTTTCTTCTATGATTTTGATGCGATCAGTTACAGGTGGTAGGATTATTTCATTGGTACAGATGCAAATCTTATAATCCGAACTGGAGAATATTTTCTTAATTAGGTGTTCAACATACGACCATTGAATAGGATGGATATCGTTGTTTAGCTTGGATATACTAAAGCTTTTAAGATCTATAGAATCAACCAGATTTTTTAGTGCAATGAGTCCGTTTTCAAGGTCTTTGGCTTTTACGTCTTCTTTAGGCGTAGACTTGGTAAAAACATGAAAGACGTGCTTATTACTGTCTTGGAAGGTAAGTACATCGCCAATGCGGACTGAGTAGTGGGTCATATCGGCTGTCGTGAATTTATTATGTTCGAGGAGTTGCTGGCCTGTAATCGAAGTTATTTCCCAGTTAACAGGGAGAAAGTTAATTAGATTATCTTTCCGCATGAAGAGGTAGTCCTTGGTATAGTACAGAATAGGAGTAGGTAATTTTAAAGGGTTTGTCACATCATTAATTTTACAAATTTTCATTCTAGGAGCGTCATCTTGGTCGTTTGAATTATTCAAATTTACGGAGGAGGTCGTCTCCCTATCGAACAACGCTTCTCTTGGTCTCTTTCTACTAGGCATACCAGCCTCTTCTGTACGCCCCGCAGCACCTCCCTGAGGCAGTATCAACCCGGCTTCCGGTGATGAGGGACTGATTGTCCACAGGGTAGCCACTGCGCCGGCTATACTTTTCAATTTCCCTATCAGTCCCCAGGACGGTTTCTGAAGCAGTGTCAACCCGATTTTCGGCGATGAGGGACTGGACGTCTCCAGATTCCCGAACCTGAGCGACTCTTTTTGTTCCTTGACCAAGAGAGCTTGCCCTTCAGCAGGAACACTTGTTCCATATTCTAAATTGTTTTGAGAAGGAGTCCGGAACGGAGGACAATACTGTTCCCGACTCAAAAATGACGTCTTACTGACGGATGGTATTGAGTCAAGTCCAGCACCGCTAGCCTCGTCCGATTTCCCTCTCAGTAGGTCAATAGAGTCGTTAATATTGTCATCTATTACAGGATTATATTTTATGATATTAAATCTGTCTACGATCTCCCTCGAACTTTCTATGTCATGCTCAGTTTTCCCATGCATGAAGAAAACGGAACAGACTTGTTCTTGAATGGCTAAATCTTTTTGACATTCAGAATGACAGTCGGCGTCGGGTTCCGCGGACGGTATGACGTCAGCGCAGACGAATACCCTTCGTGGAGCCCTAAGGCTGTCATTCTTTTCTTTATTAATCGTCGGGTCTGTAGGTAGAGATGGATGAGGGTGAGAAATAATAGGATTTCGCGATAGTGCGTCTGCATTGGAGTTGATTTTACCGGGTTTGTGAACAATAGTGTAGTCGTATTCACTAAGTCTAATACGCCACCTCATTAATTTGGATGTAGGATCTTTGGCGTTGTGCAACCAAACAAGTGGACGGTGATCAGTAATCAAGGTGAAGGCCTGTCCGTATAGGTATGGACGAAAGTGTTCGACGGCAAACAGGATAGCCAGCAGTTCCTTTTCTGTGGTAGAATAATTAACTTCTGTATCTTTCAAAGTTCTAGAAGCATACGCGATAGGCAAATCTTTTCCGACAGTACCCTGACTCAGTACAGCACCTGAGGCATAGTTGGATGCATCAGTAGTGACGAGAAAAGGTTGTGAAAAATCGGGATATTGTAAAAGAGGTTCTGAGCAAATTATATCCCGCAAGGTTTCGAAAGCCTTATGGGACCCGAGTTATCAAGGTTTTGGCGAGGAGGAATTGAACCTACGGTGATTAAATTATCAAGGTTACGCGTTTCAAAATCAGGGCTCGTAGGATTCAAAAGGGTATTAGCTGGATTCGCGGAAGTCAAAGTTGTAGATACCTGGTTTGTAGGCTCAGTCTGAACTACGACCGATTCTACAAAGAATACACCGCTAGTGCTATTGCTTTGAGTACCAGTCTTATTGCGTTTGCGTGAAGATTTATTTGTATTTGATCGCCACATTTTGGAAATCGAATAAGAATGTGTAACGAGGAAAGTATTGGAGACCCAAATTAGTTATAAAAGAGGTATTATTATGATTATGTGGAGACGTAGTCGATACAATATTGATGTAATTCTTTGAATTATTAGATTATAACTTTATTTTCCGGGTATTAAGTTTTTTTTTTTTTTTTTTTTTTTAAATTTTGGTGTTTATGGTACTAAGTTAATCTTAAATTAACTAACAAACGATAAAATAATGATACGAAGATAACGAGCATGTAAAATACAATTTTAGATTATACCGAAATGTCTAGTAGGGGATAATATATTTTTTTTTTTTTTTTTTTTTTTTTTTTTTTTTTTTTTTTTTCTAGTTGTACAAACCTATAATTAAAATAGTATATTATTAGTTACTGATATTTAACAATTTGTAAATCTCTGCTTATTAAAATTTATTATTTTAAATATTATAATTTTATCTTTATTTATTTATTTAATTTTTTTATTTATTTATTTAAATTTAGTTAATTATTTAATATGTAAATATATCTATATATATCCAAACTGATTATTCCAATGTATCAATTTGTTTATAGAGTTTTAAACAATTTCAAATTTTATTTATTCTATCGCATTAGCATAACTTATTCAAAGAAAAATTTGTGATAACAGAATTTAAATATAATACGAGCCTATTGGTCACTTAGATTATATGAAAGGAGATTATTTTGGCTTACTACTTGATGATCTCGTTGTCGTGTAAATGAGAGGACCAGTCGTCTGATGATGTGCTCCAATGCCGTCGTTGGTGTACCCCCTGGATGCTGATGATGAACGCCGTCCTCAGGAAGCCGATGGTGGATTTGATTTTCCAGGAACCGATTATTATCTTGAGTAGATTCACTTGTCTTATGATCGTTTTTTAAAGCATGTGATTGAAGGAGTATGATATATTTAAATACTCGCGGCCTTACAATCACCCAACTCTGGTATACACCCAACGATCTGAGGGAAACCGCGTAAAACCCCAGATAGAGTGGTGCTTCAATTGATATAAATTTTATCATAAAATTTCAATTACACTTTCGCTGCACTTTAAGTTTATACAATTAGTTTATTTAATTTAGTTAATTTAATTGTTTGTTTAATTAGGTTTAGATTATCACTACTACTATTTATTTGCACAATTTAATTTATATTTATTTAAACACCAGTCCTAAAGAGTCACCGTTTTCAATGATACACACGTATTAATTTTGAATTTAATGTCTTTTCGCGCACTTTTGATTAAATTTTTTCTCTCCCGAGTTGGCGAATCCCACCGCACTGTCACCAATGTTGTTGTTGTGTAGCCAGCTGGTTACACTGCGCTCTCTATGACCACCCTATAGAAAAATGAAATAAAACAATTAATCCTATACGCGGGAATTTTCGAATATCTATGTACTTAGATATAGAATAAATATTTAAATATAGGATAAACATTTAGATACAAAATAAATAAAATAAATAATCAAATATAAAAATAATATATATAAATCTATAGATATAGTAATACCGTAGAAATAAAATAAAACTAAAATAAAACTACAATTATTGTAATGGTCACTTAGAATGTAAGCTAGTTGAATATTTTGGGAAAACCCACGAGGATTCCTCACCAGATGTCTAATCCCATATTTATTTGCTATAATCCTCTTGTTGGCAAAACTTTCCCAAAATATTCATAAACTAATTAAGGGATTATTTTGCTGGGCCTAAGCTGGGGACAATAAGACTGGACTCCTTGGCAGCGACAGTCCCGGGAAAAACGAAGTTGCTGTGACGTAAAAGTCCGCACGGACTTACGATGCTGAGAGGGGATGAAGGCGAGTAGCGTTGGGACTCAACAGCAGCGCACGCAAAACACCTTTCACTACTCATACACCCCCTCTCTAAAAAAGGGGATCACGGAAGAAAAACGAAGGACGAACACA